>JAIPRN010005384.1:0-10854 GCA_025469175.1 Geopemphigus sp. TES_GeoC_2020 | reverse complement strand
TTTGTCCCCTTTCGGTCACCGTGTCTACGATCGCGTAACTTCTTTCGATTTCGTACTATCGAACCTTCGGCCAAGGTGTGGAGACGGGCGTAAACGGTTCACCAGCCGTCGTTACCTCCCGAGGAATTTCCGACGACATACCGGACCTACGAACGGTTTTTTTAAATTGAGAAATTCTCGAAAAGCCATCGGCCGTATAGAAATCTTTTGTTTTTGGCGAAACGCGCGAAAAATAGGAAGCGAAAAACTTTCGTTAATAATATAATCACCGACTTCCCTTTAACCCCTTGTCGCTCGAATTTGTTCGTTATAAATTAAAATAGTTCGGCCGCCGTGAAATGAAGGAATTTCAGTCGCGAACCGTCGACAAAGCACGAAATCCGTTCGCAATACGACCAATCCGTTTTTTTTTTTTTTAGTTTTTAATATTTAGAGAAGACAAAAAAAAAACACTTCAACTCGTACAATTCAACGTGGGACGTACAGAGTAAGTGCGGTCACTCCGAGTGAAATCGAACGATATTATTTCGCGTAATGAATAAATATCATTAAGAACGAACGAAACGAACTAAATATTTGTGACCATAAAAGTGTCCGTCGATTGTAAAGTTCACCATGTACGCTATATATACGAACGCACCCTCGCGCTAGTCAAAATTGTATAATATAAATATATATAAAAGTAAGTACGTAAACGACCATACGTCACCGTATATCGTAAAAGACACAATACAAGTCCGCTGATACATATCAGTAAATTAAACTACGTACGTGTGTGTGTGTGTGAGCTCGCGCGTGTTCGTATATCACGGGTAAATAGATACGTATTTGAGAAACTATCTCGGTTTTAAAATCTATGAGTAAACATAAACAGTGTCGATGATATTCGTATAGAAATAAACGAAAAAATGGCCAACGTTAACGGATGTTATTACAGCGTAAACGTGATAATTAAGTCGAAGCTAAGGGAATCAAAAATAGAACGAAAAACGTACCTGACGTTTGATTGTGAAATACGAGCGAATGAAAATCGACGACGAACATTTTTATTCACGAAAGAAAAGTCGTAAGGAACAGCATTCGGACCGATAGAACGGTTTGAGTAATAATTAAACAGTAGTTTTTGACAAAAACGGGCGATAAGTTCGGAGGAAATGACCGGCGAAAAGATCGCGTACGAAATACGAAACGGTAAGAGATTTCGAGAACGTGCGATATAATAGGATAGGGACGAGGCGTAATAGCGATTGAAAACGACGCGACTAAGAAGCCGGTTGAAACGCCGAAAAACGTAGACGTACGAAGGATAAAAATTGCCCAAGTATATTTGTATATTGCCGATTTCCGTAGCGGACTTCCTAGGCACGACGGTAAAAAACGAACATAACAACGACCCTCGCGAAATCGTTCCCGCGGGCAATGTTCGCGAATTCGCTCGCCCGGTACGGAACGCGATACGAACGTCGGCGAAATATCCGAACGACGTTTAACCTAACCTAATCGTCCAATTTAAATTAATAATCACGACGACGAAATTGTCGGCGTCGCTCCGAATGGCCTTACGGACGCGAACGGTTCGGCGTAACGTCCGAATTCGAGAGAATCACGCGACGCCAAAGTAGGTTTTTTCAGAAAAAAAAAAAAAAACGCGCGGCTCGGCGACCGTTTTACGTTGGCCGCCAACACGTGTTAACGACACACATGCCGCAATCGTTGAGTTCGAATATTTACGTTTCGGGCCACCCGAGTATCATAAAGTTTCGCGCGACGATATAAGTAACCGGGCCGAATGGAATCCGCGTGTACGCTACGGCGTTGTTTTCGGTATTACGCGACCCGTTGTTACGCGGATTTCAACGGACGTTGATTAGTCTAAAGCTAATTTAGCTAGGCTGTTCAATCGGGGAAGAAGAATCGTTTTATAGTCTTTTTATTTTTGTTAAGGAAGATGTAAATGGCTACTGCCCCGTGGCAGAGGATTGTCCTGTCACTGCGCGCCATTCATGCGATAGTTCTTAAGGAGTGTTTTTTTTTTTAAGAATTATTGTAAATTAGATTCGATGTAGGGGGGCGCGTGGTAATACAACGTGGAGATAGCTTACGTCGCTCGCCTTTCTCATTGAGGATGGTCGTTTTTATAAAACCTTGTGATCTTTTGTTTTTTTCAATAAACCATGACGACGCACTGGTCCGAAATACTATCTCTTCGGGTATTCCGGGCCAGTGAGTGTATTGCCGACAACTTGTTAAAAGAAAAAACGGACGTTGGTTAACACGCGCTATCGGGCCCAAACAGACTGCGACTGGAACGAATAATCGTTATTTGACGATATCGCGCTGGTTCGTACACCGTTGTTTCGGCGACCAATTTTTCGACGTTCCGATTAAAAGTACGGCGCGTAACGGTGACATAGTGAATGGACCCGAAGAGTAACGCAACGGCGGCCGCTATGAGGGCGTTTCGCCGGACAACTGTGCGGCGTGCGCGTGTTCGTGTTGCCATAACGGCAACGTACATAACGTACGATTTAAATCGGGCCGTATAATTTTCGACGGGAACGACAAACGACCCGTGTGACTTAATAGCAATAACAACGACAACGGCCTACGTACGTGGGCTATAATTATAACACCGGATATCGTAAAAATCGATTAGCGTTCGACCGAAAACCCGAAGGGTACTCTAAGTTTTACACAAAACAATCATTTCGCCGAGAAGAACGCTGTCCCCTTCCGTCGTTATTACTATTTACAAGGTTATTTCTATTCGTGTAGTGACGATAAACGTTAAAAAAATCGTCCGCCGATATTTCCCCGAGTTTTTAATAATTGTTCGAAACATTCGTGTATATGGTTTAATAATATTTACAACCGTACCACGGCGACTATGTACGCCTTTTTTTATATTATACCGTAACGTTTACGCAAATTTTAATTTCTATCGCGACATCCAGGGTTAACCCGTAAATAAAATATTATTAATCATCGGAGAAGAGTTCAATTATCCGTGATTATTATTGCCTCGTTGAAAACCGAAACGTGAACATTTTACGGTTTTTGATTCTCGTCGATTCGATAATTGTGTTTGGCCGCGTTTTGATTCCAATTTTCCAATTTCGAGTATTCATTTGGATGCCTCGTTAAGTGGGTTCGAAACTCACCGTATCGGCTATAACCAATAAAAAATTTATGAAACTCGGAACGCCCGATTGAAATAAAGGCCAATATTTAAAAGGACGAACGATTTTTTTAAATTCACGTTGCTTGTAGTCATAGACGTTGTAAATTTTGTGTTAACAATCTAACTTGTACCCGCCCAACGTTGTCGTGGTATAATTTACTTAATTTTTACGTATGGGATCTAAATTTTCGAAAATTTTATATAGAAATATGGGCGTTAACCTACTTTGCTCGCTTTGTGTTCACATCGACTCGTTATTTATTATATTAATTCAAAGTTGAAAAACAATGATAAATCGCCCATTCGTCACAAACAACTTTGAACGAAGATCACGGTTTATAGAAAAAATAAAACTTTTAAAAACGTAAAGAAACGAAAGTGGGTTCTTGTTTTTTGCTTGATTATAAAGGAATACACGTAAAAACGTGTAGAAACGTATTTTCGAATTTCGTGACTCTCTAAAATTTCGTATCGCGCACGTTCAATTTATCAATCTACGTACGCCACCGAATGAAATTATTAAATACGTTAGCTATCTCGATAAATAAGCGGTACGAAAAACGATAAATATTTTCGTACAGAAATGATTCTTCGAGCTTCGTTCCAGGTGAAATAATTTTAAGTGATCGAAAACGCACATTTATAAGGACTACGGATCAGGTAACTTTCGAAATATTTATGGTCGCGTGCTATCGCTGTACATGAAGTGACCGTTGGTGTAAGTACACCGTGAACCTAACTACTACCGTACGCACAAGTCGATGGCTCGAAGAATTTAATAATTTCGTGCGTGATTTCGACCGAAAAGCTAAAGACGACAGGAGTTCGACCGCTTGAAACGGATAGACGTTAACACGGACGAAAATGTTTAAATCCGCCGGATTTTTTCTTAGGTATCGTAAGAGTAGAAACGATATGTCCTAGAATGTAAAAAATTGACGTCGTTCCTTTCAAACATTGTTTTAATCGAAACAACGACTATACGATATTTTCTTTCGAACGTTATTCGTCGAATTCGATTCGTCGAGCTGTCGAGTTTTCGTTTTAGGCCTGAAATGATCCGAAACAATCCGTACCCTATCAGTCGACGGTTAGGCCATTTGTCGGACAACGGTCAAATTCGCGTTGCGTCGGAGCAACGAATTGGAAGAGAATTGGAAGCGCGATTGCGTATTACGGAATTCGAGTAGTGTTATGTGTCGACGATCGGTACGCGTCACCGGAAAAACGTCGAACGAGCGGCGAAATTTCGAGGCGCGTCGTACGGAATGTTGCCCACTCGGCGTACGATAACGGTGCCGGCTGAGTGGCTTCACGTAAAACGCGAGGATCGTCACGCGGTTTTCGTCGTCGGCAGGTGGGTGGTGTGGTTCAACGCTACAGTTAGTAACCCAAAGGACGTCGCGTACGCGAACACGCGGATAATTTGCCGACGAAATTTCGCTACGAGAAAACGGACGCCATTGCCGGGCACGCGGTATCAGCCAATCGATTGTTATCGACCGTTCACGGACACTCGGGTTGCGAACATACGCGTCACGAACATACACGGATTCGCGGAAAAATCGCGATATATTATTTATATACGAAAAAAAATGCGCGCGCGCGCGTGTGTGGGTGCGTATACTAACTGCGCCGTGTAAAACGAGAGAGAGAAAGTGTATTTTAATTAATGAACACGAGCGTACAAACGATAGCAAAAACACCCGGCCGGTTGTTACGGCTCGCGCGGGGGTACGACTATCCGGACCGTCGCGGATAGCGGAAAGGTTTCCCGTAAAGTTTTCCGTAGAGCTTCGCCGAAATATTCGCGCGAGTCCCGGTCGTTTTTTCGGTTTTTTCGGCGGGCTCAACTTACCGAGCCAATTATCGGTTGACCGAGAAATCTAATTACGCGGTCCGAGGGATTTACCATTAATTTAAAAAAATATCGGGCCCAGACGGGTCGCGGTATAAAACATTTTCGTCCGGTGAAACGTATCGCTTTCCGCGCGTTCGTAAAGATGTTTAACGGCCGTGCTGGACACGGCGATGGCATTATCACCACGGGCGTACTGCACGTTTTCGAACGGGTCGACATGCAACGGAAACAATTATAGTTTTAACAAATCAACGTTCCCTGCACCGACGGATTGTTCTTTAATCGCGAATTCGTGGCCATTAATCGATCCGTGAATTGGTAAGTGGACGAGGAGGAAGAATCGTTGATGACAACGACGTTCGTGTAGCCAATTACGTACCGACCGCTGCTTAAATAATAAAAATGTCCATTTCGAATTGACCGTCGGAACGGGACGATAAAATAAACGTGTCGGCGGAACCGAATCTAACGAAAATCGTTAACGTAGACCGATTTTCGATTACACGCGTAGGACGCGCGACGAATATAATAATAGAAAATGACGGGGAGGGGGAGGGAGACCCGTTTCGTTATTAAACAACGTTTTCGGAAATATCGAGAATTTGCGTTATTTTCTTGAAAACCGCTCGATAAATTTGAGTATACACGAGATAAGTACGAACGTTTGAAATTCTTCGAATAATACGATACTGCGGTATTTGATATTCGTAAGTTTTTAATAAAATTATTATTAACGAATATAAAACAACAAAGGTCTAAAATACCGAATAATTGAATACGTGTTTTAAATAATTCGGTATACTCTACTTAATATATACATATATATGTGTATGTTTGTGTGTATGTATATAATGCACGTACGTGTTCGTATCGTCTAGTGGGACGACGGTTTATTAAATACTAGCAGGGTTATGCAAATTATAGAACCACGAAAATGAATTCTGTTCACGGTATCTCCTCTCCGGTTCGCTAGGAAATTGTTGTTATACACCGTAGTAAATATATTAACCGAATGAAATTGCGAACGCGAGAAACGAATACGCGGGGGTTGGATGAAGGGCGGACACGTCGTCGATTCGATTGTTTTCTTGAGAACGTTTGCGGGCGTGCATAAATTACGCGGAGAACGTTAAAACGGTCAATACACGTACATATACGTTGTACGGGCGCGGTATTGTTTTCAAACGCGGACCGTTCTATCTTTTTTTCTTTACGGTTATCGACCGACGATCGAGTGTATAAGCGAATCTTTATTTCGAACAAATCCGCGTCGTATACGCGATCTTCCCGAAGAAACGGGTTCGGTTCGTCTACCGCGCACGCGGTCTTTAGTGTACGAACGTCGACTTGTACCGTTAATAAATATACCGCGACGGTCGTGCACAGTGTCGTAGTATTCGGCGCGCCGGTCGTTTTACGATCCCACCTCTTTCTTGTAGTCCGTTTTCCGCGTCTTATATCCATTTCCGCTTTTGCATTCGGAACAGCCGAAATTTACCGTCCCTGCCAGCCGCCGATCGACTATTCACCCCGACGAATAAATTTGGAAAACAGTTGAACGGGCGACGAGTTCCAAACGAAACGAAATAGAAAAAACGATAACGTACGCCGTACCGAGGGCGTATAAATAATAATAACGACAACGAAATACGAATAAAACCCACCGATCGTTTCTTTTTTACTTTTTCCGTTCAGCGTAGTCGCGTTCGCCACCGATTCCTAATCGGGAACTTCAAAAGAACAAACGTAGACGTTAAATGAGCCGCGATAATCTCATGCCGTTGATTGCGTTCCGGGATAAAAAAAAATTCAATAATAATTACGAAAAGAAAAGTAGGTCCCGCGATTACGGGCGTCTTTAATTTGAATCCTATTTGAAGTTTTAAATGTCGAATTCATTATCGTATCAAAGAAATTTGCGAAACTCTCGATAATCGAGTTGATAAGCGAAATTTCAGAGAGAAAAACACACGCGTTGCGTTTGTAAGATCCGCTGTACTAAACGAATAATAAACGTTTTATACGGCGCGCGTTTTATATTATTTTCGTTACGTCCGTGTTTTCGTACGGAGTAATTTTCGATATAACGTCTTTAAATTTATCGAACTTACGCGCGGACGGTTAATTTATTCGGACGTACCAATAACGGGTAGCGGCTGAAAAATCCCCGGCGGAAAGCAATATTAATGGAAACGTTCAAATTCGGGAATTTTCGGTTGGCGTTGATTGCTCGTCGTTAACCGTCGTCTCCGTAGTTCGAATACGTCGGGCAGGTATACGTGATTGGCGCGTTCTACGTCCGTCAAGTTTTGTCGCGCTTTCGATTTATATACGTCGTCGTCCCGTCTTTTTCCCCCGTTACGTTTCGTCGTATTTTCGTCATCGTCCGACGAGTATTTCACACAAAAACCGCTCACGTTCAGGTACAAAAAATATCTCGTTACAATACGGTGCCCGGTGTCTAATTGTATTCCGATCGTCGGTAAATTTCGCCTCGAAAGCGAAAAAGAAACGGAAAACGACGAGAAAAAAACGTTTTTTTTTTTTGACCAATTAAAGTGGATTATTCGCGATTTTTTTCCCGTTTTTAATCGCTTTTCTACTATTAATTACGTATATATATATATATATATATGGGCAGATTTTAAACAATCGACGTCGCCAACGATAAAACTACTGCGGATCGACGGTGCGCCGCGTCAGCAGCCGTTCGTTACGAATATACGGCGACCGGCCGTGTCCTGTATACGTTTCACGTGCGAAACAAACGCCGACTCGGGCACAGTTCGGGTGGAAACCCCGTCGAAATCGGTTCGGAACACCATCGAGATTCGCTGCTGCACGGCGATTCGTATTTGTCTGGCGCGCGGGTACGTCTCGTCGTCGTGCCCTCTAAGACAGAGACCGAACGAAAATAAATATTTCGCCGTCGCCGTCGCCGACACGACGCACTCTTGTCACCCGCGCGGTATAACAAACGGTTGAAGTCGCGGAGATTTTACCCTTCGGCGAAAAACATCCTTTATTGTTATCGGACGTCTTATCTCGTTGTCAACCGTAGCCCTCTCCCCGAGTCCCTTAACATATCAATTTCCACCGTCGCCGACGCGTACCCGCGCGTTTTATTTACTTTGCGGGCGGATGACACATACACACACACACACATATATATATATACACGGCGGAATAAAAACATCGAACAGTTTTTGTTTCGTTTTTTTCTTGTTTCTTGTAACCACGGCCCTGTCGCATTAGAACCGCTATTAATCTTCGTTTATTGTTATAACTTGGCGCGAGTTTTTCATTTTGGGTTTTCACTCCGTTACAGATCGAACGACTTAATCCGGAACAGATAAATAACGAAATACGCGACAAAAACCGTTTAATAAAGCGTCCCTAATAACAACCGGGCGGCAGCGGCGGCGGCGAGTTAAGTAGGTAATGTCGGCGGGACTCGATGAAACTTCGGGCTGCGCAAGTAGCGTGTACGCGACGAAAATCACCGCCGGATGCGCGTTCGTTTTGTATTTTTTCCGACGCGTCGAAATATCGCTAAAAAACTTTCGCCCCTTAGACGCATAACGTATAAGTCGATTCGGAAAGTTATCCGGAACGAGGCGCGCACGGTTTCCGTGTGAATTTTTCCAGACAACGCGCGACGGGGTAGTTTTTTCTCTTTTCGAATGAGAGGGGGAAATAAACCGGAACAAAATAACGTTCCGTCTCTTCACGGCGGTAGCGGAAATAAAACGTAGAACTGAATACCTATAAAATTACGACAATACTTCCTCGGACGAAAATAAAATAGCACGACGGGGGTCGTTAGTCGTTATAGAGTCGAGAAATTGAATTATCCATGCGTCCTACAGAACGTGATTTCACCGTGTCGTAAACTCACATATAATAGAACATTATGTAGTCTAGTGTGTTAGTCTGAGTGAACGCGCGAGCAGACACGAATGAAAAATGAAAAGAACAAAACACGACCAAACACCGGACCATAACGCGTAATAAAACAATCGTTAAAATATAAAACGAGCCGTAATTGACCGATCGTTTTATTATTATTATTATTATTATTGTTATTCCGAACGACGTCGCACGTGTAAAACGAAATTCGACGATTTTCGTTCTATTCGATATTTCGAAATTTCGAATAACTTTTATACTCGTGGGCCGTTAAACACGTTAACCACCAATTCCATAACAGAAGATCGAAACAGAAAGCGATATATAAAATTTTCTAGAAACATTTCGGCGCGTACAATTTCGAAGTGAATTTCGTCGTTGATTTCCAAACGATTTCTTAATTCCGAAAAAATTAACGGTATCCGGTAGTGGTCGTTTAACTTTCGGGCCACGAATGAACGCGAATTCACAAATACGTGTTAATTTTTCCGTATTTAATCGTAAGAAAATTAAAAATACAGAAAATACAATAAAGGGTTCTTGTTAGAAAGAAAAACGTGTAAAATTTGCGACAGAACGCGAGTTATCGTGTTTTCCACGGTACAAAGTGCAATATACGCTGATAATCGAAATAGTTAAAAAAAAACCGAATAATATTATTTCTTTTTTTAACAAACTGTAGTGGTACCTACCTTAATAGGTTTTTTTTAAAAGTGTTGGTATGTCTACGCGTACGTGCAATGTTTATTTTTAAAGTTTACGCGTTATTCGTTTCGACGTATGGTCCACAATGGATAAAGTCGATTATGTGACGAACCCTCGATAAATATTTAAAAGAGCGATTTTACTCCAAACGTAGTCTTTATAAATAGACGTTTTCTACAAATTGCTTTTCCTAAGGGTAAGGGCGTGAAAAAGAAAAAAAAATGTAAATTACGCGACGAAATAAACATGCAGCGCATACGACCGGTGGATACACCTTCGTAACGGAACTTCAAAAGTAGAACGATCCGCCTTTTTTATAAAAAGCGAAAAAAATGAATATTAATAAACAACGAGCACGGAGCCACGGAAAAATGCAAATTACGTACTCGATACTCCGGTATTTCAATTTTTTTTTCCTTTCGCGAATAATAATCCGAATTTAATTAAGACTTTACGAGAAAAAATTAACGAATATCGAGTTCGGGTCGACACCGCCGTGTACGATGATAGGAACACACGTTATGTGTTCCGTATCGAAACGGTCGTCGAGTGATTTTTGATTCCGTTTGGCCGAATTCGTAATTTGAGATCACGCGAATCGCGGAGAAGAACTCGTTGGACTCGTTAAGGACGCCAGTTCTAACGAATCGTCGAAATAGTCGGTACGAGGGCCCGGGCCGACGAACCGGTTCGGATCCAACGGCGGTCAACGGCCCTACAAAGGGGTACTCCCGCCCTTCGAACGGTTCAGTCGTTGTCGCACACCGAAATCGAAAATCACAAGGCGGTGCGGGAGAGGTAGCCACTTTTCGTCGCTCGGGATAATAACGCGGAACTCACGTCGCGTACGTTTTGTGGAGGAGGATCGTCCGGCGAAATGTCGCGCAGCCGTTGAACGAAAAATGCGAAATTTCGCGACGTCGCCGGACGATTGCTACACGCGCTGCGATTTGTTGAAACCGTGGACTCTGTGACTTCCGTTGGCCCAATTTCCGCTATAACGATCGAACGGCGACGCGTATCCACGGGCGTGTTATCGAAAAACGGCGTCCGCACGATTCAGGAGGATTTCGGCGGTCGCGTTATTTTTCAAAACCTTAGGCGAACATCTCGAAATCCCTGCCGCTCCGGTTCCCGGTGACGGGTCGAACGGGGCCGTTTGGTGGCGCTGGATCGGTGATGGTGATGGGGGTGGGGG
>JAIPRN010005383.1:0-10854 GCA_025469175.1 Geopemphigus sp. TES_GeoC_2020 | reverse complement strand
GACGTAGCGACCGACTCATATTAAATTTCATCAAAATCGGCGTATTGTGTCTTACGTTTTTTTTATGCTGATTGTAATTATCGTAGTCTACCGAATTTATCGTTTTCGATATTTTTCTATTTGCTTAATAAAGAACATGTGTTCGTTTGATTCATGCCCAAACGCGTGATATATTTTTTTTATAGCCGTTAAGTTATTATAAACTTTTTTATTTAAATAGAATGTGTTAATTCTGTAGTTATCGTGGGATTGCGTCTCGGCCCATTTTTTGTGAGCTATGCGAGATTATTGTCGACATTTTATTGAAATATAGTCGGTATTCCGAGAAGTTCAAGCGTCGTTCTAACATTTATTTAAGTGCTATCTTTCAATACATTATTACATCAAATTACGAGGTGTGTTCAAAAATAACGGGAATTTTCGTTTTTTGAAAAAATATTTATTTTTTTGTCTACATTAATATTGTCACCTTCAAAATAGTCTCCATTAGATATTATGCACTTGTGCCATCGCTTCTTCCAATCGTCGAAACACTTCTCAAACTCGAATTTTGGGATAGCTTTTAACTCTTTCAGCGATGTGCTTTTAATGTCATCTATGCTTGTAAAACGACGGCCCTTTAAGGTTCTCTTTGACAATTGCACACTCCAAACCCGCGAAATTTAAAAATTCCCGTTATCTTCTGAACACACCTCGTACATCGAAATATAATTATGGTATTAGTTCTTATAATTATGATATCTGGGATATCATTACATCCACCACAGTCTTTTTGTGGTTTGTGCCCTCACAATCGTAGTCATGACCGGTAAGAAGGAATGGATGTTAATATAATGTACTTACTATTATTATTTATAATTATGAACTTAAAAAGTACTTAAGAAATATGCGTTACTTCCGCTGATCAGAAATATTCCGATTATTGTGGTTATTCTATATATTTTATTATCGTTTAGGGCGTTGCATATTGCATATAGCCCACAGTTTCCATCGCTTAGAATTATTTCACCCGGTTTATATTAGTGAATGTGTTTGTTGCGTAACGTTTTGATTTAAGGTTAGATTGTTAGTGTTTATAGTAGTAATATTTTTATTAACATTATGGTTATGTATGTTATGTGTCATGTTGTATTCGTTAAACAGAACTATTTTTGTTATATTACGATTTAAATTTTCTGACTGTTAATAAATAAGCCGCAGTTAATTGCAGCGTCCTGATTTGTTACAGATTTGGCAAATTACGGAATTTTTATTTTTTAAAAACAGTTTTCTTTTTTATGGTTGTTCTTACAGTAGTTACATGTTGTAATAAAATTAATTTGTTGTCAACTATTATAATTTTCGTTGCGTGATTGATAAGTATTTTGATAATTAAAATTTGTTGTGTATTGTTGATTATTTGGATAGGCTGGTTGATTATAAAAAAAGGATTTCCGTTCCAATGTGTTCCAAAACTGTTATTATTTTGTTTATTTTCTGTATGTTTTTTATAATTAATGGTGTTTTGTTTATTATTAAATCTCTCACTGTTATTTTGTAAGATGGATCTTTCGATATCAAATGAAGATTTTTATATTTCTCCTGTTACCACAAATTCTATTAAGTCATACTTCCTAATGTTGGTTAATAGTTCTTCTAAAGTCTTGTTTCCTAAATGCCAATTTATCGCAGTATCGAAAGTTTAAGTTTTTTCATAATAATGTGTACTAGTTTTCTTTGGAGCATATTTTTGTCTATGCGTCTACATAAGGATTCGGCTTCATTAATGTATGAAATTGTTTGTTTGTCAGGTAATTGTTTACGTTTGTTGAGAATTGTGCGTAACAAATCAGTTTGCGCTTTAAGTTCAAACTCTTAGTAGTTACAATCTTAAGTAGTTTTTCTAAATCGGCAGAACGTTAGTAGAGTAATGGATATTTTCATAAAATTTGAGGACAGTCCCTTTCAAATAAACTGGAATGTTTAGAGATTTTTCAGTTTCCCATTTATTAATGCAGCTCTTTCGAAACGTTTAAGAAACTGGTCGATGTTTTCTGATAAAGTATCTGCTAATTGTCTCGGTTTAAAATAAGGTATTCTATTGTTGGCCATAATATGTTTTTTTTTGGAGGTTATTCAATATGTATAATTAGTACCCGGTATAAATAAAAGTATTTTTTTTTTAATGATTGAAAATCGTCATATTAATTCACCTCATAAGTATTTTATTAGTTTAGTTTTTTAAATTCAAATATCAATTCCGTTATTTTAATTTTCTTCTATTAGGTTCATTTATTCAACTTTCTTTATTTAGCTTATAACCCAACTTGTTAATAAGAAATTGTTATTTGAGATATCTACGTTAAACTGTATGTAATTAAAATTGTAAATTTTGTATATATGATTGGATTTTGTTTTGTTTTTATGTATTTATGAGTTATACTTATTATTATAATTTACCCACTATTGAACTGAAATTATAGCTTAAATGACATATATATTATTTACATTTTAACTAATAAGAAAAACTATTCTATTAATTCTTTAAGATTATTAATTTTATAATTTTCCCATTCACGGGCCAAAATATTATTTTATTTTATACCTCTTCGTAATTTCTTCAAAATAAAAAAAGAATGTTTTTTTATTCTTTTATTAGGATTATTAATTTTATAATTTTTCCATTCTCGGACTAAAATGATAATTTAATAACTTATATTCATTTTTAACCTTTTTAGGTTTCTATTATAGCTAAGCACCGTAAAAATATAAGTAACTCCCGGCTTTTATTTCATTCTAAAAACATAACAAAGTTCATGAATTTTTTATAAAAAATGCAAAAATACTAATTAATATGCAACTTAAAAAAAAAAGATGGCCAATCAAACATTTCTTATCACGAATAATTGTAGTTTGAGTAAGTTCTGGTATATAATTTTCTTAAACATTTTTCGACGAATTATACTAACCCATTTTATTAACAAAAGCGATCAATTTATTACTACTGCGGAATGCAATGTTGCTGTAACAGCATACTTGGCTATAAATTACACGAAATTCACTGGTTTTTTTATGAAACTGAATAGTTATACCACATTTTAAGTTAGTCAATACTGTCGGTGTTTATTTAAAACGTTGCTATAATTTCGATCAATTTTTAAATTATTATTAAGCGCAACCTATATCAAAAATTCTACATTGAAAACGTGGAAAAAGTAATAATTTATAGAATTACGCAAAGAAATAATTATCTTCAATTTTGCAAAAACTACTAATTTATCGACTGATTATAGTGGAAAAAGTAATCATTTCTCGATAAACATAAAATCGACGCATAAATATTATTCACTTTTTGATACGCCTTATGAAAGCGTATTGACAAATATGAAGACGAGATAATGATTTTGTAAAAATTATTACCAATGAAAATAATTAACAGAATTTCTATAAATTACAATTGTAGGATCGAATATTATGAAACCTCGATAAATACGTTCCTTTTAACATTTTTCGTCACCATTAATTTTTGATTTATTAAGTAGTAGTGTAATTACTCAAAAAACAAGAAAATAAAATAAAAATAATAATTATGGAAATGGAGAGGTGAATGGGATAAAGCTGGTAGAGGAGGGAAATAAGGTGAGCAGGAGAAAGATTTATTGAGTTATTACAGTTATTTGTTGTCTCGAGGTCGTGAGTACGAGAAATATTTGGGAACGCGATTGAGAAGTATCGCACAGGCGAATATTATCAAAATATTCGAACGCAATTCAAAATATAAGTTGAGCAGAATGATGTTCTTACCCAGCTGACCGTGTTCGACTTCGAGAGATCGCGCAGAAATATGAGCAAAGGGTTGGGTCGGTGCCTTCGTTCCACGAATCCACCGACAAATAAAAACGCAAGTGTTTTGACAAAGAAGAACTGACCTCGTCCTCCGGAATATCGACTCGTTGAACGAAGTTGAATATGCTTGATGCTCGTAGCTGGAACGTCCTCAGATGCCGTGAACTTGCGTCGACAATATCCTCCTTTACCCTGCTTGACGAGAGACTCCTCCACCAGGGAGACTCCTCTCTAACGCACGAGTAGACGGGGGACTCATCACTGGCTTGACTGCTTGGCCGGCAGTCCGTGCCGACTGCTCCTCCTAGCCCGACCCGACTGCTGGGCCTTACTGGACTGCTGATAGGCGTAATAATTGGGTTATATAGGCTTCGAAGAGTCACGTCTCCATAGAAACCGGCATATCTGGTGTTGCGGCACTTCTGTTGTTGGTTGTTGTGTCTTTGCGTTCCTTTGTTCGGTTAATTTTGGATACATTCTTTACTATCGGCATGTGAATTTGGTCCTGCGTACTGTTTGTTTTAAAGTTGTTTAGTCAGTAACTTGTTCAGTCGTTTTATGTTTATTATTTCTAAATGCGCTCTCTATGTAGTTCGTCCCGTGTTATATAATTTATAAAAATGTTTGACTTTGTACGTTCGTACCGCGAGCGATTGTGCGACTTATCCTTAATCAGTAAATAACTCTTACAGTGGGTACCCTTTATGTGTGCTATGTGTATGAATTCTCGGGTGTCTTTGCATTCGTCGCCTTTTTTATTATGTTTATTTTTATTAATGTGTTTGTGAAAATATCCTATTTTAACTCTTTTTTTATTATTCTGCATGCAGGCGGGCGTTTTGCTGTGGTTAGCCATCGATTCTTATTATTGACATTCATTATGTGTATTTATATCTTTCAGAATATTGCTATGTATATAATTTCTCCGGTTTCTTGTCCTTCTTCGGTTTTTTCAAAACTAATATTTTTATGAAAATGTTTTATTTTGTTCCTTTTTTATTGTGCTGCAAGCGGTCATTCGATTTATCGTGAGCTAGTCACTTTAGTCATCGTTCTTTATATTTATTGATTTCAAGTGTGTTATCTGTTTAATTCTTTTAATATAGTCGGTATTCCGTGAAGGTCGAGGGGCAGTTTATTTTATTGATAAATTTTACAATTATTATGTACAGCATATATTTCTTTATATAAACTAAACTTAATTATGATATGCACACATATCATTACAAATAAGTACGTGGATATAATAGTGTATTAGAATTATATTAATTTTTAATTTTTTTTTATGGCATTGCAATACAGTGTTTAGTGAGTAATTTATGATTTATATAAACCTCTATTTAATAATGGAATTTTATTTTAACCACAATATTAACAATTGTACAAGAATATGAATAACATACTTATGTTACTGTTTTTTGAAGTGTATTTTTTATTGATCTTAAAAATTGATCTTATTATTTATTGTTTTTTATAATTATTAATATTAATTATTCTTATTTAATTCTTATATTCTTTGTCATAACAATATTTGTGTTATTTTAAAACTTAAACCCAAAATCCATATATGAATTTTAAATTGTTTAGAAAAATGTCTAGCGATACTCTTCAATTAATTGTATATATTTGTTTTTATAGTTAGATATTTAATATTAAGAATAGATATTTCGAAAAATATGTAATTTAATTAATGGCACTTTACATTCTTTTATTATAGCAAACAAAATAAATTTAAAATCACAGCATTTAATTTGTATGTAAACACCATATTGTATTCATTTTATTTTATGTTTTTAATTTTTTTTCGTGGCTATGTAATACAGATTTTTGTAAGTAGTATGCAATGTAGCATAATTTGTTTTTTTTATTATTATAAATACAAATAATCCTTGATAATTTATTTTATGATCATATAGGTAACAATATTTATGTTATTTCAAAATTTAGGTCAAAAATTATTATAAACATATATGATTTTAAATATTTTATAGTAAAATACCCGCTTATGGTATTAAATTTCTATTAACTTTTTGTTTTTATAGTTGCGTTAGGTATTTTGAAATCTTTGTTATTTTATTTAGCACAAGTTTTCTGTATATATCAATATAACATTAAATTAATCTATAAAATTCTAAGAAATAATCATTTTATATTTTGCATGCAATAGTGTGTAACTGATGAATTATATTATTAATTCATATGTCTTTATGTAATAAAATATGTTACAATTTTCAAGATTTAATATTAAAGATTTAAATTATATATTTCCCAAGTATAAGAACAATAGGTATTTACTATGAGTGTAATTTATTTTAAATTTTCATCAAAAACGAATATTACAAAATATATACTGTTATAACCCAAAAAACAACAAAATAATATAAAAACAAGAAGAAATGAATCAAGAAATAAAATCTTCAGCGAGGGAGAGCTAGGAAGAAAATATGGGAGAGAAGCGTGGTAATAGGTGAGCAGGGGAATGTTTTATTAAGTTATTACAGTTATTTATCTCAAGGTCGTGAATATGAGAACTATTCACGAACCCAATCGAGAAGTGTAAAAACGAATATGATTAAAATATTCGAATGCAATTAAGAGTAAGTGTAAAACGAACAGAATGGTATTCTCTTAGCCAACTGACCTAGTTCGACTTCATGAGGTTGCGTAGAGATGTGAGGAAAAGGTTGGGTCGATGCCTTCGTTCCACGAATCCACCGACAAATGTTAAAATAAAAACGCAAGTGTTTTGATGACGAATAACTGGACTCGTATTACTGAGTACCGACTTGTTGAATATTGCTGATTGCTCGTAGCTGGAACGCCGTCAGATGTCGTGAACTTGCGCTGATCATAATCTCCTCTTCCCTGCTCGACGAGAGACTCCTCCATCAGGGAGACTCCTTTCTAATGCACGAATAGACGGGAAACTCGACACTACTGAGCCAGCAGTCCGTGCCGAAGCCTTGTCCGGCAGCCCATGCCGACTGCTCGTCCTGGCCCGACTGCTCTCCCTGGCCTGACTGCTGGGCTTGACTTGACTGCTGGGTGAGAGGCGTAATGTTCGGGTTATATAGGCTTCGAAGGGTCATATCTCCATAGAAATCGGTACGTTTGGTGTTTTTTGATTGTAGTGGCTGTGTCCTTGAGCTACATTGTTCGATTGATTTTGGATACGCTTTTTAGTATCGGCGTGTGAAAATATTCCGCGCACTGCGTGTTTTACTGTTGTTTGGTCAGTAACTCATTCAGTCGTTGTCCTTTATGTGTGTTTATGTTTATTATTTCCAAATGCGCTCTATGTGTAGTTTGTCCCGTTTTTTTTATATGATTTGTAAAGATGTTCAACTTTTTCTCTCCGCCTCTCGGATGGTCGGGCGTAATTTAGTCATTGATCCTTACGATCGGCATTCTTTATATGTATCTACATTCTTCATATAATTTCTCCGGTTTCGTTGTTCTTTTAAACTAATATGTTTATAAGAGTGTCCGATTTTTTTCCTTTTTTAATTATGCTGCAGGCGATTGTTCGATTTACTGTTAGATAGTCACCAACCCTTAGTGTCATCATTCTTCGTGTATATTTATTTTTGGTATTTATTACTTTCGAACGTGTTTTCTGTGGAATTCTTTCAGTTCAGTCGGTACTCCATGAAGGTCGAGGGGCAGTTCGTTTTATTAATAAATTTTACAATATTTTTTTATAGCATATTTTTTTTTATATAAACTAAACTGAAATATGATATGCACGCATATCATAACAATACCAAATAAATATAATATATATTATATATATAAATATAATTCAACTAATCTCATAAAATAATAAATTGCTGTGCCATATTTTGTAGCTTGTTTATTACTCCCAAATAATTATTTCAAAATAAATATTTGTATATAATAAAGTGTTTTATAACTATAGGAAAAGTTTGTTAATACAAAATTAGTAAATTTGACACTAAAATATACTCGAACAAATCTGTGTTATTGTTGAAGTATTGAGATACTGAAACGACATATAATGTCTTTGTGGTAATTTTAATTTAAAATGTCGAGATATATATTTTTATATATCTATAAATATGTTTAATCGGTTTAAATTAGGCACCTAATATAAACTTATAATCGTTGTATTTAATTTGGCGATGATATTTTAAGCTTATGATATTGCAATGCTGCTTTTGTGAATAATTTTTCATGCATATGACCCTATATTTTAAAAATGGAATTTTATGACGTATATTTTCGTCATATCAAATCTCATATATAAAATATCGTTATATATATTGTATTGAAAAAATGACATTTTGAAGTACAAATATTTATTATTTTATTCAAGGTGATGGAATTAAAAGTGAGTAATCTGTTTTTTATTTAAATGATATTTGTTTGAGCCATAATTAATGTTATGAGGCGGCCGTTTAGTCGGCTTGGTCTCAGATAGCTGGTCCGAGAGAGGGGAACCATCGCGACGAAATTCCAATGGTATTATCGAATAATAGTTATGTTGTAATACCTTTTTTTATTTTCGTTATTGTAATTATTTAGATTATTTTTTAAACATTTTTTTAATAATTGTAACTAATTATAGAAGAATTACGCGATTCAAAACTAAATCGTTGTTAAGATTTACTTTAATTTTTCTAGATATTTGAAAACTTGTATAACTTATAACTTATTGTAATACTCCATATAACATTTCGTTATATTAAATAATATTTTCGTCATTTTAATTTCACATATACGACATCATTATTCATATGGTATTGAAAAAATGGCATTTTATAGTACGAGTTATTTATTAATTTTATACATTCAATTTTATAAGAAAATAAAAAGCTAAGTGAGAGGTCTATTTGTATATTTCAACGGTGTTTTAATAATGTTCGTTACGTTTGCGGTCATTTCTAGAATTCAATGCTTTCGAATTTAGGTTCATTTCTTATTTAAACCTTAAATATTATATTAGTATTACAATAATATTAATACATTTTACTATAAACTCTCTAGTAAATCATTATCTAACTTTTAAAATAGTTATATTGGCCTCGGAAAAATCGATCTTATCATATACAAGGTGTGTAAATAAAGTAATGAGACTGGTTTTTATAAGTTTTTTATTAAATTAAAATGAACATTTTACATTATTTCCTTCAAAGTAATTGCCTTGGGAATCCACACAGTGCTGGAGACGATGTTTTCATTGTTCGTAGGTGTTCTGGAACTCGGTTACTGGAATAGTTTTCAGTTCGTCGGTCACAGATGTTTGAATGTTTTCTAGTGTCCCATAATGCAGTTCTTTGAAGTGAATTTGTAATCGTGGAAAGATAAAAGTCACAAGAGCACAAGTAATAAAGGGGTTGAGGAGCCATGGGAATATTTTTGATAGTCAAAAACTGATTTATTGAAGTGGTTGTATAACAAGGCACGTTGTCATGATGCAGCACCCAGGTGTTTTTGATGTTCGATCTCACACGAATGATTCTTTTTCGAAGTTTTTCAAGAACTTCTTTATAAAAGTTTTCGTTGACTGTTTGACCTTGAGGACACACTCTTTATGGACGATTTCCTGATTATCAAAGAAGCAAATTTTTGACTTGCTCATTCTTCCTTTTTTTTGTCTTGGTGAAGCTGAAGTGAGTCAAGAATGGTTTTGACGTTTTGTTACCGGATCATATTCGAAAATCCAAGTCTCGTCCCCTGTAATGACGCATTTCAAGAAAGGTCATTTTTAATTTGCTCCAAAAAATCGAGACACCTGTCCCTCCTGTGGCCTTTTTGATCTTGTGACAGAATTTTCGGAACCATTTTTGCGCAGATTTCCCTCATTTCTAAATCTTTGGTCAAAATCTGATGAACAGTGGTGTGAATTAATCATAGCTATTCTCCGATCATTCTCACCGTCAATCGACGATCGGATCGGACAAGATCCCGAACTCTGATGATTGTTTCATCATTTTTTGAAGTTGAAGGCTTTCCACTGCGGTGTTTATCTTTAATCGAATCTCGGCCTTCTAAATATGCCTTAAACCACCTAAACACCTGAGCCCTTAAAAGTACACTATCTCCATATTGCTTGTTAAGGTTTCTGAAAAGTTTTCGTCGCACTGTGTCTAAGTCTGGAGCAAAATCGGATAACACACCAATGCTCGAAATTTTTGTCACTCATTTTCAGAACGTACAAAAAAAATCAGTTTACAAAAATAATCGCTACGGAACAACACGTGTCTCTAGAAAGTTCAAACTCGTACTGAATATACATTAGATATTTATCTACAAATCTTTATAATTCAAAAGTCATTAGTGTTGTCAGATAGCATGCTATGCTATCAGTCTCGTTACTTTATTTACACATCTTATATTTATATATTTCATTAACGTTGTTTTAAATATACTTTAAAAACCTTTTATTATGTCATTATGAAGATAACAACGGTGGGTTATTAAATATTGTATATTTATGTTATGTAATTATAAATTTACGATATTTCATTGATATACCTCGTATATACAGTGCACAGTTTTAATTTGATATATACTAAATTAAGAGGAAATATTGTACTTTATACAGTATGATACGAAGTGTTATTGTATGAACACACACTATTATAAATATAAAGTGTAAAAAATGAACGTATTATTGTATTTTAAAAATTATAATAATAATAATATAATACATTATGTATATATAGTTTAAGAAATATCTAGATTATTATTTGTGATATATTGACTAAATATCGAGTGACCGAGCTTTACTCAGTATTTTTTTTTATTTTGGTAAATCGTGTTTTGTGGAAATTACATTTGGATACGAACTACACACTGATGAAATATGAATAATATTTTATTTTATATTTAAAAGTATAATTTAAATAAATTAAAATAAAACCAGTTTTGCATTGCCTGAAAAACGGATAAAACGACGCTTTCTAAAAATGAAACCTAGCTAGATCGATTTATTGCCCTCAAATCCCCCTGCATACTGAATTTCATGAAAATCCTTGGAGCCGTTTCCGAGATTCAGATAATATA
>JAIPRN010005382.1:0-10855 GCA_025469175.1 Geopemphigus sp. TES_GeoC_2020 | reverse complement strand
ATCTTGCGTTTGGTGATATTCAATAATTATAAGTTATAATACTGAAAACGTAACAACTATTATATACTTGTTTATATTTTCAACTATCAAAAGTTCAAAAGATATATAAAATTAAAAAAATATTAACTACATACATTTTAAAAATTATGAAAATTAAAACAAGCGACAAAGTAATATTAATATTAAGAGGTAAAACACTTTCAATATACAACGAATATATTTTAGAACCCAAATATTAGAAATATTAGAATAAATTGAAAATCTAATTAATCAAAACGTATGACGATTTTATATTTATTCAATGTTCGTAATAATATACCAAATATGTTAGCCGAGGATACGACCGAATACCGTACGTAACGTTATCCTTCATGTTTTTAGGATAAAAAAAACGATAAATATGCACCACCTTCATGTACACTGTAACACACAAATGAAAAGTATACTACTAAATAACGGTCTATCGTACCACATCTATTCATCTTAAGCAAAATGTGATTAAGCCAAATGGAGTACTTAAAAGTGTATAACGTACAGAGTGCATGTTGTTTACACAATGTTTATTAAATTTAATTTAAAACAAGTAATACGTATAATTGTATTTAAATAATATGCGCCATATACATGTATTTGTTATGCGCATAAATCAATTGTTTTTGACCTGGCGCGAACAATCGTTCGTAAATAACATACGATTTCCATATTCAACCACAAACAAAAATAATAACCTCGACCTATGAGATATAGTATAAAATGGTTTTAATTATATGTAAACGAAATTGTTATTTTAAATTTATAACGGAAAATTTCATTTAATCATCCGTAAGTACTATGGGAACATATCGTTAAAAAAGTTCAGATATCTTAAATTAATCAATCTTTTAAAAAGATAATTAATTCTTAAATATAGTTAAATATCAGTTATATTTAAATATTAGTTATATCTAATAGAAATACAAATTATTTAACACAAATTCAAGATTCATTTGATTGATGCTACAGAAAGAATAAACATTAAACTTTTATCGCTTATGAACGTAGACGTATTATAATAGGCAGAAATCAAATAGGTAAATCGCTACGATTTTCTCCAAATAAATTTATATTCGGGACCTGAAATTAAAAATGAAATTAGTGTAAAATAAATATCGAAACTAAAAAAGCAAACATACTTAAAAAACTAGTTTTTATAATTCCGTACGTAATAAGTTATTAATAATAATAATAAAATCTAATATTACTAAATATTACCTAAAACTAATTGTAGTGACAACGAAAAATGTTATCTTCATTTCATTTAATATTATTTTTTATCCCCACATACATTGGTCGTATCCCAAATAAGAAATGCCATAGCCTTTTACCAATACATTTAGTCGATCTGCAATTAAAAAGTACGTTAGTGTCAAATTATATATATATATATATATTGCACTTTGGCGTTACAAGAACACAAAACATTAAATATCTAGGCTACATTCAATTCGAATATCACTTAGTGAAATCATTCTTCAAATATTAATAATACAAACTAAAATTACGTAATAAAACAAATATTAATATTACATATACCAGGCATAAGCATTGCTGCTTTTATTGCATCTGCATTTTTTCTTACAAAACTCACGAGTTCTTGGTCCAAAATATTTACATATTCATAGTCAATAGTCCACACAATTTTGTACCTTTTTGATACAAATTTTATACATGAAAAGTACAGGTAATAACGTGTTAACGTTGAATAAATTTGGCTTAATACTGGCTTCCTTAAATAATATGGGAACCAACGTCTAAAAAAAATTATTAATATTTGTTTAACACAATGACATTCACTGGTTGCGAATATAGGCAAAAAAGAAAGACATACTTGACAAATCTCTCTATATCAAAAACAGTTACGTAGTCACGAGGTGAATTTTTTATAGCTAAATAAATGAAGTGAGTCCACTCTAATGGCGGACAAACCTAAAATATACATTGGTATTGTGAACATATTTTATTTGCGTGTATCTTGTGACGTGTATATAATGTAACACGCTAATACAGTGCTGCGGTCGTTCCAAGCATATTTGTATAAAAGTGATTTACTTATACGTTATAAACGTAATTTATTTCTCGAGAAAAATTCCCAAAAAAATACCGCGTCTAATAACAATACGTAAATACTTTCTACTACAGCACTGCACACGTCGTACATATTGCATTATTCGATATGCATAATTACGAATTTTTCTTTCTGTATATAGTATTGAACGACAACCGTGTTTAAGGATTGCCCGTCGTCTGTTTCATTCTCGACTAGTGAAATTTTCGGTATCGTTCCGTTCCACCAATCATTGTCAACATTTAAGTCCTCCCCTTTTGTGACTATGTCCTCTGCAATATGCCACATATTTTGTTTTTGCCAAGATTTTATTTTTGTATTCAAGTCCGGTTTCTCATATTCCTTCAAGAAATCTACACACAATGTACGTAAATCATAATTTGTTTCATTTTTATTTGGTGGATATGAATTATACAACAATTATAAAATCCAAGAAAATATTTACCTTCCTCATTACCATCGGCATTGTTTGGCAATATAACTGTTTCACTGTGACTTTCGTGACTTTCGTCACGCCTTCTCCATATATTTAGTTTACGCAAGCATCGGAATTTTTTCCCGATATTACGAAAATTAAACAATTTTAGTATATTTGTCATAGTACTAGTTTCCCTAGTGTCGTTATTTTTCTTCTTTTCTTCCATCTTCAATCTCCTTAAAAAACGATGACGTTGTAAAGTGTAGTCTGACATTTTTCCTGTGTTATTCTTTGGTCACAATATTTTTAACGAATAATTATCAAAATTAAATGTGCATTAGAGTCGTAGTTAAATATTTATTATTATTTACATAGTAACGAAATATATTCGGCCAACAATATATATTGAAGTACTTTTTGTAAATTAAAGACTTCTATTTATTTTAAAAATTTTATCCTTTTTTTTTTACTTTTATCCAACATGATTGGACACCTATAATGAGAGATTTGATATTAATGAAAATGAAAGGGGGAGAGATTAAAATAGATTGTTAAAGAGACATAACAGGTAAGAAAGAGAATCAAAAATAAATATTTATTTGAAAATAAATTAGAATAAAATTTGAGGGTTTCTAATATAGTGAAAATTTCTGCTGTAAATGAAGACACAGATTGAGGTACGTTATTGGAGAGAGATTTGAGAGTCAAAGATATGACATGCGTACCCCGTAAAAATGGGAAAAACAAATCTACCGGTAAATATTAAAGTGAAAATTGGAAAATGTTTGTGTACATAAATCTGAAAAATTTGTTTATGTTAGTGAATGTAGTGATTTTTGGATTTTAGGAAATTAATTTAAAATGGTTTTATCGGAGTGAATTAAGGGAGAAATATATAGAACCTAATGATAATAAGCGTAGATGGGTGAGACATCCACCACGTGTTAGCAATAGACCTAAGATAGTTAGACCACCGAGACGTGAAGATAATGAGATAATGTAAACGAGAAGCCCAGCGAAGTTTTGGAATTTAAAGTTAGCCCAAGATATTTAGAATTGGTGAAAAACGGTATTAAATAACCACTGATTTTGACCCCAAGACAATTATGGTAACATCTAGTAAATATTAAAGCCTTAGAATTTTCATTGGTGATGGAGAAAAAGGAGATTGTTAACTGTGTCTGAAAGAATTCGAAAGAATTATTTAGAAAATCTATGGAAGGATGTAGATAGAAATTGTGAGAGAATATAACTAAATTATCAGCATACATAATACGTTTGTGACCATAAGCTTCTAGCTGCTTGATAATGAAACGAATATATAAATATATATAATAAAATGAGACTAAAGCGACTGTTCTGAGGAAGCCCGGAGTCATGTCTCAAAAATAAATGAATTAAAGCACTTTTACATAAATATTGCAATATAGACTACGCAAATTTCATTTTACGATATTGAGCGGAATACTAAATTGGATAAAATTATGTATATATATATAATTATGTTCGAGAAAAACGTGGTAAATTAAATGAAGGAGATTGATATATTAGGTATTGAAAGTCACGAAACAAGTAAAGACTTGATGAAGGTTTGAAGGGAAGTAGAAGATATATTAGAAAAATAATTGTGCAACCGGACATGAAGAAACCGGGTGATAGATTTTACCGTAGTGGCTACATCTTAGGACACTTCCTTAAGATATCGCATGAAAAACTGAATGGAAAATAGTATTTACGTTATTTCGACCATTTAATTTAATACTGTCGATAGCAGAAAAGTTGTTACAAAAAAACTTTGCGTATGTTGATGGTTACCAATTTCCAAATGTAAAATTTAAATTTATCTCCTATACATGTACCGAAAATTGGCCCCCTAACTTTATCCGATCGACCATAATTTTCGTAACATGGTAATATTTTATGAAAATTTAATTAACTGCCGTTCGATTAAAATTTTCGAAATAACTACGAACGTATAACGTATGAAACATTGTCGTTTTGTATTGCCATTCCACAGATTTTTAAGAATTAAAACTAAAAATTAAATTTCGGAATCGAAATGGATGTCGATATTAGTTATACGGTTTATGTTTTATATTGCTTAGTGATGAGTATATCACTATTATATATTTACCCACGTGTTTGTATCCAGCCAGTCGTATAAACGCCGATCTACGAAAACTACGTATAGATTTGTTAATTGACGTCATTAATAGAATTCACCGACGAAAAGGGTTAATATTATTCACACCACTACATTAGTTTAATCCGTTTTAATAAATAATAATATTAGGCACTTTGTTAAATATTAATTATTATTTAAATTGTTAAATATTAAGAATTATCGTATAAACACATACTATAATAATTTGTAAGTATATAACCATATATATGTAAATTATTTTATTTATTTATTAGCTATAAAGAACGCGCCAGATATTTTTTTAATATTGCTTATAACGTTCGCTACGTTATTTTATACTGATCTCATTTCTCTTTTCCGCCGATTCATTCATGAGTCATAGGAGCAAGAATATGGAATAAATATGCCACAGCAAGAAAAAAAATCGTCGTTTTTTAAAACTTTAATAACTTTATATTAAATGAAGACATTGTGATATTTTTTTAGATAAAGGCCAAGTATTTAAGAAATAAAACTAAAAATTTAATTAATGGTTTTTGCGTGATACGCGTCAACAACAGACCTCTATTATGTTATTTATATGGATTTTAAAATAACAGTTATTTACAAAACCAAAATTGACTATCTTAACATACGGAATACATATAAAAGAAATTATATATATATATATATATATATAAAAGATATATTACATATATCTATGTAATAGGTCGTTAATATGCAATGTATTATAAATGTTGCTATGCAATGGGGTTTATTTATTTATTTCCTTGTTATAATAATCGCAAAGAAATTTTTATTTCTAAAAGCTCATTTTTTAAATATCACGAATATTTTTTTGTGATTCTTTAATAATAAATATTAAATTAATAATAACATATTTATATTTTTATAATTACTTTAAAATACAGTGCATTCGTATAGAAATAATTAATATGATTCAATCTCGAATGTATCGTATACTGCCGATCACAAATCAGCAAACATCAAAACAGATTATGTAAGTAAAAATACTGAAATACGGAACTAAATCGTTTTAATTATATAATACACACGACGGACGTTCGGTCTTTTTAACGCGTCCAATATCCATATGCAGGGAAGTTAAGAAAACGCGAAGAAAAGTTGATTATGAACGTTTAAACCAATTGGCTAAGCCGAAATATATAAACGAACGGTAAGTATACAAATAGCTGTACGTTTTGCTTATAGACGAATTACAATATTAGTCATATCGATTAGTGTGAAAAAACAACCAAAGAAGACAACGTTGAAAACAAGCGCTGTTACGAATTATAATCTTGATGACGTCAAAAATTGGAAGGTAAAATACGTTAAGTAAAATAATACGTGCGCATAATACATCTTGGGTTTATTGATACCCTGTGTTTTTTAGAATGGCTGTAAAACATTTATTTCGAAAAGGTTGTCCAACGCAAAAAAACCCAATGAAAGTAAGACGAACGTGGAACGGGTCGACGACGTACTGAAAGTAAACGAAAATCTCGTTAATAAAGTAATTATACCTACAAGTTTATTTATATATTATTTGTCGACGACCATGTCTTATTTTGGTTTTCGAGTCCCAAATACGTACACTTTTAGCAATCGTAAAACAGTAAATTTATACGAAGTTGTTCGGTTCTGACCCATTTGTTCACATTATCCGGTAGCCCATGTAAACCAATATTAGTGACAACAATAACGTTGTCTGAGAATGTCCTTTAAGTTGGTTAGTGGGAATCTGTTTGACGAAATCTGCTAAACATTCGAACTTATTCGGCTAATTATTGCAACTCTCTTTCGCATTTCCTTTATGTTTTGTTGCGTTATTGAGCTTTCTCGTTGCTACTGATGGTTCCAAATCGATATCCACTTCTGTGGAATTCAATTAATTCCCATTGTTAGACATTTTCCTGCTACATTACCATAAAGGTCATTTTTTTCGTCGATTCAAAATGAACGTTCAATTGATATTCTTGAAGTTGTAGTGGTTTTCGACCGATAAAAAATGTTCGTTAGATTTATACGATCGATCGAAATTGGATTATTTTCTTTATATTAGGAAACTAGCATTCTCTCTTTCATGCACCTTTTAATAACAAACGCCCTCGTTCGACGGAATTCACTATATAACATATTTGGTCGCAAATATTTTCATTTTGCCGGTCGAACTTTAGTCGGTCGAAATGGTAAATAATCAGTTAAATGTGGGTACGTTTTAGGAGATCAAATCGACAAATCAAGAATCCAGACATTTATCCGATGGAACAACGTTGGTAGATTGGGATAGCGAGCAAAGATGGTCGGGCGATGAAGTTTCGTCAAATACGGAAGACACGTCAAAAACGGATGTCAACCTAGTGGACGGGAACGGTGAACAATGCTGCCAAGGGCAGATTGACCGGTTTAACGGAGATTGTTCCCTATTAGACGACAGCGACAAAAATCTCTGTGTGATCATGGAGTTTTCCTTTGACAAGAGTTGTACGACGTTAGTCAGGGAAATTGAAAACTGTTCGAACAAGACAGCGACAACAAAAGCCGACAGCCGATCGCCAGGATTATCGTGTGACGTTTACGCGACAACTTCGTGGACACACCAGTTGTCGTCAATCGCCATGCCAAAATTTACACGCCGTTCGACGATCCCTGTGTGGGCGATCGTTGCGTTTCTAACCACATTCATCGTATACTTATTGGTAACGAACTTTCGAATGTCACCGTGGAGAGGACGACGGACCCTGACGACGACGGCATTTCCGAACCGATGGGAATTCGAATTCAACAAGACGACGCGAAATATGAAAGTCATGTCTCATAGTGATACAGTCGCCAAACCGAACGTGACTCGTTATAAAGACAACGATGTAAAAGCTTCGATGCGGAATGTCGCGAGTAAACATTTTATTAATATATAGCGCTGTACCGAGTATTAACAGGTACGATTTTTCAGATTTAAACGTTTCGTTGCGATGTATTGGAATGCGATTCAAAAATTCAATCTGTAGTTTAACTCAGTCAAAAGACAATAGTAGCTATCAAGATGAAAATATAATAAAACATATTATTCCGAACACGTCGGAATTTCGAGAGAAACCATTACCGACGTTACATCGTAGTGGTGTTATTAAAGTCGTAAAAGCAGACAACGGTGAAAATTCGAACGCTTTGACTTTGTTCACTGTATTAGAGCGAGGAACCACGTTTACGAATAAAGGTTCCAAGACAGTAACACATAATACTTATAAACACGTAAGTCACGAATTTTCTTCTAGTATTGTCGATGTTATATTCTATGTAATAACCAAGAAACTGAAACATATAAAGTTTAAAATAAGATATTAAAACGGCGAAGTAGGAGGAAGGTTCGCCTCTTTATTTAAAACATTGTCGTAAATAGAGTTCCAATATCGTGAGATCGGGTATCGTTTAAGGTATGATTAAAATAAACAACCGGAGCAATATGTACGAAAGTATACCTTTTTCGTTGCATTACCTCAAACTTCTCGTATCTGTTAATAAGATGTATGCACGTGAAATCAAAAACGAAAGACACTGCAAATTATTTAAAACGATTTAAGAAAGAAAAACTTCGCTGTTATAAAAACAATGCGAGTGTGTGTATGTTTGGGTGGGTGTGGACATACTAGCTAGAAAATGAGTTGAGCGAAGAGCCTAACGTATGTTTATCGCTAAAAAATTATATTTGAATTTGACCTGAATGTCCAATGGCTGTATCGATGCCAATTTGAAAAATGTTTGGTGTCCTTTACTGTACATGCCATATTGTAACGACGTGATTGTCTGTTTTTGCTCAGTTTCTACATAATTACATTGTCCGAAGCGCATACTTTTTTTTAGAACGTAAAGTTTATTTGACAAAGATATATTTTATTATTCTTAGTTAGAAACTCGTTAGGTAGACACCGACCGAACTGTCTGTTACTGTACAATTTATTTAGTCGTATTATGTAGTTTTGAGCCGAATGTATTATACTTTTTTTGGCATGATTGGTACAGGACAGCGCCGTAGAACTGAGACGACCGGACGGCGAAACAGACATTATTTCGTCGGGCAAAAGACGAAAGTGGGATGAAAGTATGGAATCGTTAGGAGAGACGTCGACTGCGGACCGATATCTGAACACATTGGACAGCCCGAAATTGAAAATAGTAAGCCCTTCTTACGAAAAAGTCACAGCAAAACGTAGGAGGTCTCGTTTTGACGGCCGATATGGTTTTACAGTGTATGATGGATAACGTCGACCGGAGCGCGACCAGTCCTACAGTTGTAAAGAGATCCAGTGACAGGCTTGGGACCCAAGTCCAGGAGATTTCGGTCACGATCAAAGAGAAACCGAACGGTTCGGTTGTTTCGTGTATGTGCTATTGTACAATTTTGACCCATCCGACATTGGACCAATCGAACCTACTGTAATAGTAGACGGGACGTACGGTGAACAATACTGAGTTTTAAGTAAATCGTATTTTTTGAACGTTGGTGATAATACGCCATCCGTGTGAATTTTTCGTAAGTATTTGTGCATTTTTGGTTAACATATTCGTACGAAATTGATTTTGTATGGTGTAGAAAATTGTGGTGCGGTCGTATGTAATTATTTCATAAAAAAGTGCCTCGATTACATTCTAATTGTAAAGAATGAACATTAACGTATGGAATGTAAACTTTCGTAAAATGTTGAAATCATTTCAATTTAATCGTATAACGCTTAACGTTTTAAACTGATACTTTTGAACTAAATGCGTTAATATCAAATCAAATTTATATAAACGTACCTCAGTCGTTAAGTCTATTGGTTATTACACGTATTATTAACCAGATGAAAATTAAACATAATTATGCCATAAGTAAAATTGTAGCTCAAAATCAAATTTCCATTCTGAATTATTTTTATTTTACTTAGTACTGAAGCAAAAACAACAATTTTAGAATTCTTGTCGTTATATATTCAAATATATATATATATAGATGGTGTGAGAGTGAGTAGGATTATACACAAAATTTGTGAAACATTTTTGTTGAGATCATCGTCAATAATACCAGATGGTCGGATTGTAGCCATCCTTTTTTATTATATATATATATATATATATATATAAGTAAAATATTTTTATATTCTTTAAGAAAAACTGATTTATATTACTAGAACTATTGATAATTGAATAATAATTAATACACAAATATACGCGACGTTAATAAGAATCTATCCGGTGTATTTATTTATCCACACTGTTTTGTGGAGTCTTTTTAGGTACAATACAATATATGCAAAATATTTATTTATATATTTAATTTCACTATCTTGTCTCAATACAAGATAGCGTTTTTTAAAATAATTGTATTTTTAAATACTATTTTACAATATTTGAAAACATAATATGGGATTAATTTTGGACATTATTATATACGTTCCTATACTTTTATCCCAGATAACGCTTAAGTAACGTTGACGTTTCACTATCAGTATGTGTTCAATTGGCTTAAAATATTTTAATTGTAATAAGGGAACGTATTTTATTTTTACTACATAAAATTACTTAGTTGTAATATTTGATATTTGGTTATACATAAATTTGTTTTACGAATTTCTGAATAAATTTGTGTGAATTAATTTTTACATATTTTGTTATAAATACATATTTTGTAAATGTGTTACCTACGTACGTACATTTTAAAGTTATTTTCTATTCGATTTACTTTATACAGTTTGTTTTTAAATTATAATTTATCAACTACAGGGACTATGGGGCATAATTTTCGTAACATGGTAATATTTTATGAAAATTTAATTATCTGTCGTTCGATTATAATTTTCGAAATAACTACGAACATATAAAACGTCGAATATTTTTGAAAGAGATGATAACGAAACATTAAAGCCACACAACTTTAAATTGTGTAGAATGAGATTTCGAAATTCAAGTTAACCGCTTATATTCACCGTTTCGACGTCAATCGCGTACGCGTGTAGGGAGAATATCAAATATTTAATTTGGGTACTGTCGACTTGTATGTTCACTTCAAAGAAAAGGCCTTTGTTTACGGGTCAAGCGTGGTTATTTGCTCGTTTATGTAGCCTGTAGTTTTGAGTATTGCGCGGATTGTTATTATTGCATTATACGAGGAAAAATGTTATTTGTTGTTAGCTTGTACGCATTGCGTAAC
>JAIPRN010005381.1:0-10859 GCA_025469175.1 Geopemphigus sp. TES_GeoC_2020 | reverse complement strand
AAAATTGACACTATTTTTCATAGTTTTTTCGTTCTTATTTAGACCGTAACGATTGCCGTATAATAGTATTATATAAAATAAATTATATTATTGGCGGAGAAATCAATGTTGGTGTAATAGAATATGAAAAACGAGGTCTATATAAGTCCTGTACTAAGTTATAGTAAACTATTCGATGACTCGTAATTATTAGTATTGTATACATACTAATACCATATGCATAATTCAGGATTATTTTTTGGACGAGCAATTCAGAACAAGTAATTATTATTCAAACGACTATATTATAGAATAAATCGACTTTCATCATACACGCAATACTATAATTATTAAAACGTAATGTAAAAATATTAAAGTTAAATCTATCAAATAGTTATATAAAAATATTCGTATTATTCTTACTATTGAATAGTTGCAATGTTCAACAACCTGTTTTACCGTTCTTTTGACTTTTTTAAGGTAGGTTTTTTAGTTGGCTTGAGAATGTTCTATCGATTTTGGTGCTTCTATTGGTATTAGTTTTTATACATTTCCCGGCAGCAGAGAATTTTGTTCGAGAGGGCGATTCCTCCCCCCTTCTAAACATTAGCGCCGTGTTTGTATGTATAGATTATATAACTTGTTTAGGACCAGCCGGAGATAATAAAAAATTATCATCAAGGTAATAAGGGGGCGCAGTGTCGTTGTGTTTTTAACGTTTTGATAATGAGGAAGTAACGGATTAAATCGAAACATAAAACTGCATGACAAATTCATCCGTGTAACGCACAGCAGCATGTAATACTCTGGTCGTATAGATCTACATTATGGTAACAGTAATTATTTGCTTATAATGATGTTATAGATACTTTTATACAAAATAAATGTCAAGTATTAAGGAATGAAATTAAATTAATTAAATTAATTTTAATTGATTTTCGTATATACTTGGATAAAGTAGAAAACCAAAATAAAGAGAATAAATAATATACATAAATACTATAATATTATAGTATATATGCTAAAAAATTTTCTGGTACAATTCTTTGTATTGACAAGCATGTATATGTACACACACACACACACACACACACACACACACACCCACACACACACACACACACACACACACACACACACACACACACACACACATATATATATATATATATATATATATATATCAAAATACAAGTAATTTTTTTTCCTTTATAGGAGTATTTTTTTTATTATATTATTTATGAACATCGAGTATACAGTATATATATACATTCTTTATCAATAAAATTACGAGAATTTTTGATAATTTCAAATATTGGATCTCAAATGTTTTATAATATAGAGTATATTTGAATTATTCTGAGTGTTATTTCGAATTTTCTCATACATTTCTTACTTTACACAAACTTAGGACAGTCAGCAAACATGCAATAAATTTAGCTACTGCAAGGTAATTTTTAATATCTTATTGATTCTATGAGATATAATATCTTCATTTTTTTTGAATTAAGTTTCCATACGAGCTTGGAAGAATAAATAATGTGCCGTCAGTTCATTTAGTAAAGTTTATTTGAAGCTTGTGACATTATGGATTCGCGGACGTTGGTTGTATAAAAAAATCGGGGAATAAATCGGACGTCAAATTTTTTTTATTACTTATATTTTTAATCGTTATTACTATTATTGTGAAATTACCGAGAAATCGTTTATTTATACAATACGTTTCCTAATAAATTATGTAATTACAAGGTGTTTGCATTAATACGGTGTATTATAGAATATAACAAAAACATTGGAAAACAATGAGACAGAATATTATTATATTTTATTATTATTATTATTATTATATTAGGTATAATTAAATAGCAACAATATTGTATAGTATAGGAAAAAATGCACGCATAAATCCAGTTATGGTGAACAAATCGATTTCTGTAGATTTAAATAATAAGGATGTAAATACTATATTATGTCGTTTATTGTATGTATGTTTATCGTATATTATTTGTATATTTTATTTACACATTAAACAAACTGCAGTAGGCGAACACGGTATTATTGTCTCAAATTAATCGAGAAGCTGATTTCTAATGTGTTTTTGCTTTATATTTATGTAATAATCGCATGGAATATTTAATTGATTTTACCTCGCGTGTGTTAGATCGCACGTTTATTTCTATATTCAGTACCTTCGATATTAAATCGTTTTAGTTCGTTTAGTACTGTTAATTGTATCGTGTTGTTAAAAAATAAAATGACAGATTTTCGTCCATTTATCAGAATTGCGCGATTTATAAAATCTACATTAATAAATAATTTTTTATGTGTGCGTGCATATGTGTGTATGGATGCACTTCAACATCAGACATAGGCGTTTGAGAATTAATTTCGGCACACCCCGTGAGAGTAAATTGAACGTTTGTGACTAGCGTGAGTCAAGGCTTGTCGGTATTAACTGTCAAGGTCTCGTTACATTGGGTCATATTATAGTATGTCGAGTCCCTCACGAACGCGAGATATTAATGGCATTCAATATTACGTGCTTGATTCGTTTATGAGATTTCAAAAAGACGCCTCCATAACTGTTTTTAAAAAAACGTGTGTTATAAAGTACCGGGAAATCTTTTTTATCACGGGCCAGCGATTATCTGCCTAGATTTTTAATAAACTTTTGTTTTTGATATTTCTCATGTTTTTCATACATTTTAAAATCATTTTAAGATATTCACATTTTTTTTAAAATCCTGTCCGCCCCCTATACTTTATATCTCAAACAAATGTAAACTTTTGATTTTCAAATGACTATTTATATTTTTTATACATTACTTCAAAGCGTTAACAATAAACGATAAAATACTTATTCAATTTTTAATAGTCCGATTATGAATAACTAAAGATTAACTAAACTTAATATTAACATTAACTAAAAATTTAGCCATACTATTAGTTTGTATTGCGTAGTTTTGTAGATATTCTTACATTTATTACATTAATATATTTACATTAGAAATTATAACTACCTCGATTAGAATTTAGAAGAGTTACTGGGTTTGAACTGTTTTGATAAACTGTCACTAAGAAGGCAAATTTTCTATGGCTACTGCAGCATTTAATTGTTTCATCGTGTCTTAATTTAAATGTTTATAATTCAAAAAATATTCGTGGAATGTTAAAAATCAACACGCAAACATTTTCATAAAAATATAATATATTGATCAAGAATTTACGAATAAAATAAAAAAAAATTTAGTTATAACAAATAAGAAACGAGAATAAAAATGTTAAAATTATGAAAGAATATAGAATGAAATTTACGAAAGAATTTGTAAAAAAAAATTATATATACAAATTATTTATATTTACTAAGATTTGGCGTGGACTATAATAAATTATCTTGTATAATATATTTATTTATAAACAAATGACTTGTATGCTTCCTTCTAATGTACTTAATATCATAACATTTGATATGAAATGAATGTTCATTTAAAGCATAAGTTTACATTGTTTATGTTTTGTTGACGGATAGTTATATATACGTTTGAATAACTGTAGATACCGTTATTTTTCATTTTTAAATTGATTTACGTTGTTTTTTTAGTTGAAACATTTTTTTTTATATTTTACGCTTCGCTATATTCGTTATACTATATCCGTCTTTCTGTATTTCGTGTAATAATTATTGTTGCCAAAAAATCTCACGGCCAACACATAAACAACAGAAAGAATAATTTCTTCGATTTCAAATCATCATGTATAATTATTTATTATTATTTATTATTAAAGTGGTAATCCAGTTACTTTTTTTTTAAAAAGAGTAATTGAAGAATTTTATAATTTATTTTTAATAGTTGACGCTTATTTCAAAATATTTTTACATTAAAAATGGTATGTTTATGTTAGTTTTTTTAGGCATAAAATATGGGCTTAATATAAATGATTATATTTTTGAAAATTATCAATATTTTCGTTACGATGGATTGAAATAGTTAAAATTTTAAATTATTATAGTGTTATAATAAATTACACGAGTTATTTCAAAACGATAATCACTAATAATTTGTGTGACATATTTGTATTTCGATTAATATTTTATTTATTTAAATTATGACGTCTAAATAAAAAAAAAGAATAAAAATATTGAATGATTAAAAACTTGTCCGGAATTGTTGTCTAAAAAGGTTCCGTGTATATTTTATTAAATTTATCTCAGAACTGTTTGCTTCAAATTATAACCCTACTCTAGTTTTCTTTTCTTTCATAGTGGGTGTTGTTTTGTGGTCAGAACACTTTTGGATTTTGTTTTCGTAATTGACTCAACGTACATTATATATATCACTACTGTACGCATTACTTTCTCTTTTCGGTCGGTTTTGTATTGAATATTGCTATCATGTCTTGGCTATATGTATATGATTCTAACCGTAAAAAATCGGCTGATCTATTATGTGCATTTGAAAATACAATAGGTGATTTATTTTGGAATATACTATTACGATAAGTCCAAGCGTGTATTATATTATAGCTGCTTAATTACGTATAACAATATAAATATAGGAATGTAGACGAAAAATCGTTTTCTACAATACTTTATTAAATATGGATTATTTTGACCGTATTCGATTGCAAACATGGCGATATATCGCTGCAGCTTGTACTAAAAGCATGAGTTTATATATTCCATTTTAGTGTGAATCAGTTTAAAGGTAATAATCTTTCACAGTAATGTACTTCTTTTTTTAATACGAAACAAAAACAGATTCTTTGTATATAATAATGAAAAAAATATATTATATACGTGTATTATACTTATATTACATAATAATAGGTTTAATTAAATATTTTAATACAGATGATTTAGCATTATTCAAGTGAAGTCGACTAAGAACGTTATAAACGAATTAATAACATCATTAGCTGAGATTGACGACTATTAAGCTGTACAATGTGGGACAAACGTTTGATAAGTTAATATTTTAGTTACTTCCACGATACGTCGAAAATGTTCTCTATATTGTGGATACAAAAAAAACTTTCGCGTGATTTGTGATTTTTTCGCAGCTACTTGTTATTTCTTCCAACAGACATAGTACAATATACTGCACCTACAAAGATATTGGAGATTTTGCTTTGGAGTCTAATTGTCAGGAAGATAATCCCTACATCTACGATGATTTTCATTTTTCGCCATCATTATTGTTTAATAATGGCATTCAAAAATATTTTTTTAAACAAGCCTATTACGATGGGAATTACAATAATTGTACACTTGGTCTCACGTCTATTCAATCCCTTAATATTATCGATGTACGGCGATGGACGCACTTGGCCTATACAAATAGTAAAAATGAAATAGCAGCATGCATACGGGGTATCTTAAAAAAAAATTAACGACTATAATAATATCGACTTACTAATTAATAAGCAAACTAAATAAACGCGTTATAGTAACGAGACTACAGAATAAAAATATAAATATTACGCGCGCCGAAGAAAAAAGTACGTGTCGAATTATTGAAAATGATGTTTATATTCGGGATACTTCAAAAAAATATAAACGTTTATTATACATAATGGATTACGCGTTTCAACATTTTGGTGAAATTTGATCAGTTTCCTATGATTCGAACTGCTCATGTTATGACATATGGATTGTTTTGACTGTTTTCGGCGACATTTTGTTCGTACATTACTAATGTTTTGGGTGGTCTATATATGGATACGTGACTCTACGTTTGCAACAGACCACGTGTTTTGCTATGCATTCTGTTTTCTGTTCGTTATCACCCTTATATACATCATAACCACCAACATCCTGATTTCATTTGAACGTGTTTATGTTGCCTCGTGTATATGTATTGACCGGATGAGTTGTATAACGATGTGTATTATAGTATTTTTTATTTTTGTCGGGTAACACCTATCTAATGTGGGTTAGTGTAATATTTTGTATTCGGGGACCTTTTATTTGCCGTAAAATGGTGTTTTAGAGGGTTCTGTAATACTGGCCGTTATTCGACACGTGATCGATTTATATGATATTAACCGTAACTATATCAATACTGGCAGATTGATATAAACACTACGAATAGTAGTACGTTTCTTTTTATTTCATTTATACACGTATAAGCGTATGATTTACTGAAGATTATTGAATCCATATCGATTAAATATATTATACTATATCTTTTTAATTTGTAAAAACGTACATTTTGAGCGTTATATTATTTGGATAAATACGCAAATAAAAATACATTTCCAACAGTCGAAAGTATACAGCTCTATTTATATAACAAAATATTATATATATATATATATGTGTGTGTGTGTAATATTTTTCGTAGTAGCCATAATAACTGACTAAGTATTAAACGATGATTTTTCAAAAATAATCCGACGATTTAAAAATATTATTACATTTAGTGAGTCGACAGAATTGTAAATAGCAGCACCTAAATGGAATAGTCGTATATATTAGACCTAAGTATAATCAACTGACCGTGACGTATCTTTAGTAAGATTATCCTCCCCACACACGTGTTCTTCATAAATATTCGACTGCAACTCTGAAGCAACTAGATGATATATATTACGTTTTTAAATATTTTTCCTGACTGGTATTTATGGATAAATCGACCAAAATTTGTTAGATATCAATTTATGGGTATATAAATATATAATTTTTAACTTGAAAAAAATGTTCCAATTTTCAACAAAATTTCAAAAGAAACGGTTGTAATATAGTAGAGTTAAATTTTTGTTATAAAAATAAAAATAAAACAACTGGCATTCGAAAATGTCCAGGTACATGCATTTTTGTTTTTCGTTACCGGATACGATTTATGCGTCTTAGGCCTCGCTGACAATGAACTCGGCGACGTTGTAAAGACTTTGGATGTACGTATAACCGCATTTGAACGATTTTTTACGGAAAGTATAAAGATTTTTATTGACGATCGGTTCGTTGTCGTGACATGGATTCAATTCGCGTTTCGTTATACGAGTCACGTTTGACGCTGCCAGGTTTCTTACGACTTAATTTTTTTTCAACATCCTGGAACATAATCGTGTAACAATAATAATAATGCGCGGCGACTCGTTTCGAAAAACAAACGGTCGCGAATCGATTCGACGTACAAATATTGTTATTGTGACCGTCAGTGGATGTGGGGAGGGTACTGCGTGGCGCACACGGGGGAGGGGGAGAGGAACCATACATGTACCTCGAACGACCTCGATTCGGACGTATATCCGAACGGACACTCGTGTACTATAAGGCGGTAGCGGCGGGGAGGTAATAAACGTGGTTTTTTTACATTCCTGTTAGAAATGGATTTTTAAACGTAACATTAGCGGCCATACACTTCGCGAACGTCGATGTCGCCGCCGCCGTCACCGTGCGAATGCACAGGATGACGTCATCGTATTCGGCGTTACTGAAACTCGTGGGGCAACAGCGGTAAGTAAACGGCGCATGTTAACCCCCGCGGCCGCGACGCCCGACGGTAGGAAAAGCGCATGATCCGACGACGGACGGGATAAAGCGCGGGGAACCCCTCGCGGCGCGGCGTCGGGCGGCGCGCAGCTTCCGAGTTAGTCGTTTCGCAACAGTTGACGATTTAGATCTGTCGTCCGTCCGTCCATCTCTCATTCCGCGTTATCATCTTATTGCGTCGTAGTTGTCAGGTATATTGCCACGCGCGTCCGGTTCGTTATTTCACGTCCGTGCGTTCGCCGTCCGTGTTGGTCACGTGGAAAAAGCCCGCGGAAAAACGTGCGGATGAACCGTCGCTGGTCTTCTTCTTCTTATTCCTCCTTCTTCGACATCGCCACCATCGCCGGCCATCGGTAAATAACATGTTCCAGTGCATAGTCCAGCCCAGGAATACGTGGAGCAGGAGCAGCCCTGAACTCCGAGAGCTGCGTGTCGTCTATCCAGGTTGTCCATCGTCACGGTCATTTCGTGTGTTTTTGCGCGTTTTGTCATCGGGTTGGCGCGTAGGATGGTCGTAGCAACCATGGTAGCGACAGTAGTATTCGTGCGTGTATTAGCATTACAACACGCGAATCGCTCGCGATTACAAGCAACGAGTTTGGATGAACGGAGGAGGGGCACGTCTTACAACCGCGGTTACCCACTGCCTGGTAATCGGTGACGCGTCGTATCCGTCGATTATTCGAATCGGCCCGACGAAATTCGTTTTCGCGCATGGTGTACGGCTGGTAGTACTCGCGTATTTAGTCGTTATACGCATGGCAGGACGTGCCGGAGAGATCGATGACACCCGTCGCGGCGGCGGCGGCGTAGGTGGCTGGCGAGAGGGCGGGCGGGCCAGTGGGCTGGCGGGCGGTAACGTTCTCTCTCTGGAACCGATTATCCACAATTTCCGATGTTAATAACGTGTTTCCAACGTTAATGTTTCAATGTCCATCACTTCGACGCTATTTATAATATGCCCCCACGCAGTCGATTTATGTATCGGCATCGCGTTGAAACTGTCGTCGACTTTTGTGAAATTACGTCCGCTTATTAACCAATCACGCTTTCACCGTGAACGTCCGTTACGTATAACGCCGCGTGTACTTCGCTTTTTATTACACTATATTCGCCGCTGGTAATTACGCCCGATTTTCGTTTTGGGTGTTTTTGTTGACGAACGCAAAAACGTCGTCGTCGTCGTCGTCGCGTTAATTTCGATCGTGGTTTCATATGTTCGGTAAGGATCAATTCATTCGTTGGTTGTACGTTGTTGTACCGTAAAACGAACAAACAAAGAAGCCGACGAATGAACAAAAATAACGTTGAAAACACGTCAACAAATATTTCGATAAGTGACGGTTTTGTGGTCCGATAGAATTGGCAATTCGTAGGAATGCGTTTATAAATACGTTTTAAAATAGATTTTTTAACTTTTTTGTTTATCTAATTATTACTAGGAAATGGGGTGTTTTGTTTTTCTGTGTTTCGTAATGTTACGCGATTTATCGAGTTTTAATCATTTTGAACATTTTGTATTTATTACGAATTTATTATTATTGTCGTAGCTACGACAAATTTATCATACGAATGAATTCGTCCGAATTATTTTATAAGGAAAGGATCTAATCCGATTTTAATCGACTGAAACGTAAAAACTAGAATAAACATAATAACGAAGGCAAGCGGTCCACAATTTGTTTTCAACGTTATGAATCGAGTTGAGTACATAAGCCAATGAAAAGATTACTCGACAAATATCTAGTCCTTTCAATCCTCACATTTTTTTGACCTTATAATATATTTTTGCGTTACGTTTTCGCGAGTTAGATTTAAAATCAGTTTTACAATATATAGTATTGTAATTAGGAAGCGTTTTTTTTTAAAAATTAAATTCTATTGTTCGAGAATATCGTTTAACTATTCAAAATTGTTGACGTTTCGTTGCACGTATCATTAGTATAACATGATAAGATCGGGTGTCAAAATTGGTTCATATATAACATTTGTGTAGGATGATTTTTTGTGTAGTATTAAATTATACGTAGTTTTGTGTGAAAACGTTAGTAAAAGTTTTTTAAAAATATAAATTTGAGCAAAAGTATTTACTTAACGTGGAAATATATTTTTAAATAATAATTAAAGAAAGTAAAAAAATTACCTTATGTACATTGTGGTTAGATTGAATATGATTTATAAGGAACGTCTGGAAGGAAAAGGGATTTTTTTAAAATGTTTTATGTGGTTATACGTAAGATGTTAAAAATGTTAGATTCTATTATTTCTTATATTCGATTGCGTTTGTGATTTCGAACGTTTACAAAAATGGATAAAGTTAATTTTTGTTGTTCGTCGTTCAACAGTCTAAGAAATTGCTATTACATTTTTCATGTTTTTACTTTGTTAAACTTTATTGAATAAATAGTTTTGATTGGGTATTGTGGTTTTTAAATTCATAATCCCTCTTTAGACATCAACAATATTATTAGTAGTATATGTTTATTAGTATATTAGACAAATGATATTCGTGATTTATTGTTTGATTGATGATTGGACTCGTAGACAGTTGACGCAACTTGATTACGAATAAGATTTTCGATATTCTAAAGCGTATATTTTACGTAAACAATAAACGAATAACTATTTAAATTTCATAAATTCATCGTCAAATGAACATAATATAGTCCATTGTTTATATTAAATTCCTAATTTATTTTTATTTTTCTTCGTACTTTAATATATACGCATAAAATCCACTTAATTATAATTAAAAAAAATAAATATATTTTATGAGTATTATATAGTAAATAAATTGTTATCTTTGTTAGGATTGATATCGATAACAAATCATTAATGACGTGAACTAGTATAATAAAAACGGTATCTGTTGTATGTATAATAGTATACTGAATTGATAGTATATAATTTACCGTTTCAAGAAACGGTTGATAATTATTTTCATTATTATTAATAGTGTTTTATGATTTTTATTCTCATGACTCACGTATAAATTTATATTTCTCTACCCTAGTTTTTGTTGCGCACATTGAAAATGTCCGCGTTTAAAGATTTGTTTGCTATTGACAAATAAAACGACCATTAAAAACCCTACCCTTATATAACCACGGACAAAAGATAGTCGAAAATATATCTTTACATATTTCCCTTTGGAAAACGGTATATTTTTTTTTATTTACGTTATATTGTTGAACAAATAAAAGTAGTATGATGTTAATGGGCGGTAATGTTGATAAAATATTATTTTGATCATTTAACGAGAATCTATAGAATCACACTTGCGTAGGACCATTTTAAGTTTTATGGAAACTGCTCGTAAATCATCGTTTTCAAATACTACGTGAACGAGAACTCGAAAGGTTTTATGTTCATAAAATCTTATATA
>JAIPRN010005380.1:0-10862 GCA_025469175.1 Geopemphigus sp. TES_GeoC_2020 | reverse complement strand
AAACCAAAAATATTACGGACGAACCGTTCGCCGTACGTGACGACGGTCGTTGTCGAAATCGCAGAAATATTTACGACAAATGGGTGTTTCTTTGGGGGAAACACTCCGGACGAGATCACGTGGCGACGATAGTTTCTAAGACGACAATATTCGATTAGGTCGGACGGAAACCGATCAACGCTGTCGTGCCGGACATATCGGCGGGTCCGATTTAGTAATTAACCTCTTCCATCCCCTCCCCGAGGACACAATCACCGGCCGTTCACCCCCCCTCCCGGACAACGCGCCTAACATACCTATACGAAAAGCGCGATTCGCCCGACCGACCCCACACACCCGACGCCGTAACGGTGATATATGTACGTGTATCTACAAAACGACCTCCGCGGGCGCGTCTAAATTATCGGGCACAGACCATTGGGCAATTTACGCGCGGCTTCCTTGACCGCCGCCGGTCTCTTATCGGGCCCTCGTAAGTTGCTTTTATTACGTTTCCCGCGTATAAAATATATATTTCGCCGGCTTAGCGGTTTTTTTTCACCGCTCCATTCGCCCGGTCCCTATCGTCGTCCCTCCAACCATCCCCGCGAAAACGGTGTGCGTCGTCCACGGGACTAATCGCCGGCGTACCGCGTGGTACGCTATTACGGCGTAATGTATGTACACGGAGGAACCCCCACACCACCACCATCGACGATAAGCGCCCAAAGACACGGGCGGACCGACAACGTATTTCGTGTTTTCTTCGACGGAAATCTATTATTTCACGGCGAGCGACGGGCGTCTCGGTCCGGCGTATTCGACGCGCGGACAACGCATACCGTCCTGTTCGGCGTCGTAACTACGACCGAATCCAACTAGTGTCTAGTACAACCGGACTATCGTCAATCATTAACGAGCCGTCGGCCGCGCGTGTACTAAAAGCGCTCACGGTTTCGCCGAAATTGCGCGAAATTCGGAACGCACTTACGTATCCGTTCGTTTACGCCTTTTAGAAAGCGAACGGTACCGATACCGTTTGGAAAATATCGACGCGGTGTCGCGTATTTTTAAGGGGTCGGTTAGGGTTATCAAACGTTTCGAACGCGTCGGTAATTACGATTGTACGTAATCGGTTTATTCCGTGAACCGTAACGACGAGAAACGTTTAACGGAAGTATGCCGTCGATGCGTACGAAAACGTATTTATAACATTCCAAATAAAACCGGCGCGCGATAGTAACCCGAAACGGTTTCGTTACGACGACACAAAAATACGTTGAAACGCGCCGCGAACGACGTCGCCTCGGTTGACCCGCGCCAATAAACTTCTCGTCCGCGGCGCGGGTCGGTCGGCCGGGTACGAATTTGGTTCGACCGGGCGAAACGAGACTGCCGTGCCGTTGTTTGTGTACCGTGATTTTTAATCGACCGAGGAACGAACGCGAAACCGGTGCGCCGGGAGATTTCGGACGAAACGTTTACGTCACCGGACGTTCGCGATTTTCGTGCACGGACACATCGATTGCGCAAACGAACGTTTCGCCGCGGCGCGAATTACCGCGATCGGCGACCGATCTATGTGATGCACAAACGATTGTGTGTATATCGTTATAACCTTTACTAACGACCACCACGCTTAATGTCCTTGACCCGCGCGATCGAATCCGCGGTACGTATATTCTACTCGTAGCGCGAAAAAAACGAAAAAACCCGCCGTTCAAGGAAATCCGGCGCGTTAAACCGTTTATCGTAAACGACAACGTACAATACGGTACGACCGACGGATCCCGTGGCGAGATTTTCGAACGCCCGGCGCGTTAATCCGACGGCTTCGAACAACTCGGCGGCGAACACGTGGGCGACCGATTTGTGCTCCCCTCCCCCCGGGGAGGGGGGAAGGTGAACGAAAATCGGAAACGAAAATACGCGAAAGGTCACCGCTACGGTGGTGTGGAAAACTCGTCGGACGAAGCGCGCGCTGCCGTTTGCGCCAGTTGGACGTCCGGATTTCGAACGTGGAACGTTCGTAGGTAAGTACTGACGGAAAGTAAAAGGGAATCCCCGATCGCGTTCTCCCGGGGGCGTTTTTGTGGACGCGCGTCGAACGAAACCGGCACGAGTCACGTTCGCTCCGCAAACGCCTACTGTAAACGATTTTATTGTATCCGTAATTATTGTAACGACGAAAACAACAACCGCCGCGACATTGTGGCCCGACGTCGGACGGTGGTGGTAAGAAGGAGGAGGAGGAGGAGATGGGGGGGACGACGGAGAAAAAAAAAAAAAAAAAAAAAAAAAAAAAAAAGAACCTAAAGCTACGAATAAATAATATTATTTACGGAACGCGTCGCCGCTACACTCGGTTAATTTACATTCAACCTTCGACGTACGCGCGCGTAATTACGACGACGGCCGTGTGTGTTCACGACTCGCGTAACGATCCGAACCTGTAATAGTTTATACGTTACGGAGACGCTGCCACCACAAAACCCCTCGGACTAATAAACCGATCGACGTGCGCGCGGAATTTACAATCGCGGCGACGTATTCGCGGGTGTTTTTTTTTTTTTTTGTCCCCTCGCCGGCCTAAAAACGCGTATTCCGTACGAAAAACCGGGCGAAATCGATTTTTCGTCCGCCACGTTTACTGATTTCGAATCGAACGGACCCGTTCGGGACGATTTCGGTCGGAATAATAACAACGAAACGATCGGGAATATTTGCTGGAACGCCGCCAGTGGAGCGTGTCGTTCGCGCGTTACACTACCGCGGCCCTGTAAAAAGTTGGAAACTTTAAACGCAATACCGATTTCGACGTACGAACCGATACGTACGTTTATCGTTGGTTAATCGACGCGAATTAAACGAGCGAAAAACGAATTTCCCGTAATACACCGCCGTAGTTTTTATTTTCGATCGGGCGGTGGCGGTGTACACCGTGTCGGAAACTTTTGGCGGCCCCACCGCGACATTTCGGCGCGATTATTAACGTTCCGTGGCTTCGGGAAATTAAAATTCGACTCGCCGACAAAAACGAACTCCCTCCTCTCCCTCCCCCCCCATCAGCCGAACATTCGGCAACCGTGCCGGTTGTACACGGACGCTCAAAACGAAACCGGACAATTCGCCGAACCGAATAGTAGTGTTCGTTAATCTATTGGAAACGCGCGAGTCCGTTTTTCGTTCGCGTTTCGGGCGTTCCACGCGTTTAACGAGGACAAAACGAAACCGATCGCCCGAACGAACGGCCTTACCGATTCGCGGTATACAGAACGCCGGGCGACGACGACCATGTTTACGTACGTAACACGCGCGCGTTCGTTACCAATCACTTTCGTTATTATTATTATACGGCCACGTAATCCCAACGTTTAATACTCTCGATTTTTTCGTCGAAAATAAATAACCCGCGCTCGTAATCGTCGTCGCGCGTACGACCGGTTCTTTGGGTCATTCGGTTCGGATAAACGGAATAATCGACGAATCCCAAAACAATATATATGGCGTTTCGTAAAACGCGTTTCACGTAATGTCCCGCCGAAAATTCGCCGATTTCTAAACGAACGTTGGTGCGTTGCGTAAAACCCGCCCGGCTTTACCCGAAACGAACGTTACGCGCGCCAAAACAACGACGGCCGTCGGTAAACCCACCGCCCGGATCGGTGGAACATCAACTTAATAATACGGCCGCGTTCGTACCGTCGGGAAATCGACGCGACGAGAGGACCTAAGCCGGAACAACGCTAGTCATAAACGGATTTCCGTCGCCCAGGTTACCAAAGAAAACTACGAAAAAAATCGACGCCGTCGCGGAACGAAAATATCGGCGGCCGTTCTTGTACTACGCGAAAACGGCGGTCGGTCGCCGCCATTCGGGTGTTCGTGTTTTTTTATAGGCCGGTGTGGTCGACGAGTGTTCGACGGCAGTAGAAACAATCTACGGGGACCGAAGAAAACCGCGACGACCAAACGGGACGTTAGCCGGTAAAGGGCGAAAGGGAACCGGATATTCCGGCACAATCTCGGTACCGCGTGTCTAACAGGGCGACGAGTGTTCGCGATCCGTCGGGTTCGAACAAGTCGCGCCAAACCGTTCGGCGTACACGCGAGATGAACCGTTACCGCCGCTAGTACGCGCGCCATATACTCGAGCGGTAGAGAGGGTGACAGTCCGCGCTAAGGTATATACGGTCCGACGGGTTCGTAACCACCGCCGCGGTATAATAATACAAGATAACTCCATTACCGGTACGGTGTGGCGGGTTTTTTTTTCTCGTCTCGGTTATTCGCCGCGCGAAACTATATAATCGACCCGATTGTACGGACGACGGCGTAACAGTAGGCGCGCGTGACGCGACGTTCGCCGGAGGGACGAGTTTTCTGTACACGCGACGACATTTCGTAATCGGCGGCGTTTGTTTTTTTTCTTCTTTCCGCGCCGTTTCCGTTTGCCGCGAATTAAGTACCGAAAAACGAATTTACACGCGAACCGTACGCCGATAGAGAAATACGCGCGTTACACGTCCGCCGCCGAGGAAACGCGTACCGTCTCGTTCGTTACGAACCGCGCGTCCGTCGGAGCGACGATATAAGTACGGCGCGGAAACGCCATGGACGACGTACGGGGCCGACTGTCCGGCTGTTTCGCGTAATTTTCCGCCAATTCGCCAACGGCGTAGCGCGTGCGGGTACGCCGACGTCGTGAATACGGACCGTGTACCACGGCCGGGATTTCGAGCGAACCGGCGTGACGGTTTGTCGAAAATTTACATTTTGGTCCGTACGAGAACGTTCTCCCGGGGTTTTCTCGGCCGGCGAATTTCGGTGGCGAACCCAAAACACCGTACCGGCTCAAACCGTTCCAACCGTGGACGGTACCGCGCGGTTTAAATGGCCGAAAGTCGAACACGTCCCCGGCCGGTTTTATCCGTAACGTTCCGTACCGCCCGAACTCGTTTCGGGCTAAACACGGGCCGGTGTTTTCGACCGGTTCCGACGTTTAAACCCCGCGCGGTTTCCTTCGGTAATCTTATATAGAACGGATCCCCGAATGGATCGACCGAGGCCCGCGCGCGACGTCTATCTTCCGGAGAGCGCCGACCAAATTCGGAGCCACCCCTCCCCGTGGACCGCCGTCGTGTGCACACACTGGCCCCGTACGGGTTCACCTCGTCGCGTTGGCGTCTCTACGAACGGTTTACGGGTACACGTGACGCGCGCGTGGTACACGCGTCGGGAACAGAACGGTAAAGCGGCAATTAGTTTGCCGCCGTAAAAACCGTGGACGTCCGTCGGAATCGACGAGGACGCGACGTTAGCGAATGGAGAAAATAACCCGACGCCGAGTATACGACATCGCGACGATTTCTAACAGTTGACACGTCCGCGATAAGTTACCGAGACGAAGCGGGACCGCCGAGGCCGAGTTCGTCTAACCGGCCGAGTGGTGAACGTGGTCGGCATCCCTATTTAACCCCGTCGCGGTACCACAGAGCGCACACAGCGTCCGGACGGGCGTAATCCGAACAAATGGGACGCGGCGGACGAGCGACGCGAAAAGATTAAAAACTCGAATAGACGAGCGCGCGCGCGCTAGAGGGACAGGGCAGGGAGGGACGACGACGTAAATAAGAAAAACGAGACGATACGTCGTACGAGCGCGCGTATATATATAGAACGGGGCGGCATATTTCTCGCGTCGTGTCCCTCGAACAATTTCGGAGGTTTTTCGGACGCTAGAAAGAGCGCGCGCACGCATAAAGGAGAGAGAGAGAGAGAGAGAGAGGAAACGAAGAGCGTAGACAAGCTGTTCGCGAAGGCGCCTTTAGGTCATTTAGCCGGCCGAAAAAATGGTCCGCGTTTCGTTTCGCCCCTCCGGCGCGCGCGCCACCCGCGAAGAAAACCCGACGCACATATATTAAATATATGTGCGTACGCGATAAAACGTTATTTTTTCTTCCCCGTTTTTTTCTCCTTATATTTCTTCCCCTCGCGTACGACCGACGTACGCGTATATATACGCGAGTGACTTTCTACCACACAATATAATACGAGGTCGACGTTTCGACACACACGACGACCCTCCGGACGACGACGACGACGACGACAATTAGTTGCGCTTTTACGGTTTGGCTTATAACGCGCGCCGCGTCGTCTTGCCCGAAGTCTGCGACGGCGGCGTTCTAAGTGTAACCATATTTCGTCGTCGTCCGTATATTATATTATGTACACAGGGTGACCGCCGCCCGCCAACTTATCCCCGTGCCGATTTCACGATGAGACGGGCCAACGTGATTACACAAACACACCCTGTATAGTGTAGGGGCGTCTATTCTTTTATATATATCCTCCCTGTATATATATATATATATATATATATGAAATAACGTAGGATTCGTACACGTAAAACACACACGGGAACGATACATACGTACATACACACACACACGTATAACGTCGAGCTAGGCCTAAACCGCGCGCTGTACCGAAGTGAGGAGGGTTGCGGCGGTGAAAAACGACGTTTTATCGCGGTCGTGGACATAAATCGCGCGAACGAACGAGCTGTGGCGGGCGGTTTAAACGTCCCTCGTTTCCGTCGGGACACCGATCGCGCTTACACGGCTTTTAATTAAACGCCCGGGGAGAGATTGTTATACGGTCGGCCCGGGGAGAAAGTCGCGCGCTCGGGTAGCGTTCCCGACGAAATCGAAACGTGCGTGCCGGAACGCCCGGCACCCGATTAGCCTAGAGTCGCGCGCGTTCTCTACTCCTGCGAACGCCAACCGTTACGAAATACGCGCGCGCCACCGGACATTTTTTTCCGGAAACGTTTACGAAGTTAACGGTTCTCGAACGTCCCAAATACTAAAACGTATTTTACGTGTGTAGTAGTAAACGGTTCTTCTTCGCGAACGTTCGTAATTATTCGCGGACTAAAACGGATACGTTCGGACGACTCATTCGGTCGCCACGTTACCAACGCGCCGCGTTGTCGTCGTCCCGATGCCGACGATCGACGTACACAATTCGACAGGAAAATATTACCGCGCCGTATGTACGAACGGCGAAAATGTCGAACGAAACGGGTGAGTAGAGCCGTTCGGGCCGCGCACGGTACTCGCGTAAAACAATGTCGGTAGTGGTACGCCTTCCGAATTGAGTTCCTACAACGGCCGTACGCGTTTAAAGATTGCCGAACTGTCCTGCGTCCCGACGGTAACATCCGTCGAGTACTTGTCCGATCTCGAATAGTTTTCACGTTCCACACCGGCGCGACCGTCGAACGTACATCGCGACGTATCGGGCGGGAGCGACGTTTCGTGTCGAAACGAAAGCTTATAGTACCGTAAAAAACGCTCGGAAACTACGGTTTTTAAATACCGGATTGGCTCGACGGTTTTAACGTACGCGCGCGTGTATATACGTATATTATGCAAATCGCGTAAAATATATTAAGACGCGCGTTATATAAACGGTGTTATGAAAAAAAAAAAAACAGGTTAGAAGCTAAAAAGCGACGTCGGAACATATTATATATTATCGGTGTCGAAACGATTTTTAAAGGCGCGTTTCCTCTTCGCGATAATATCCATATATATATATATACGGGGCCGTCCGTCGGACGATATGCAAATCGCGCGTTCCGCTATTAGAGGAACAAAGAGCGGCGTCGCGAGATTCGATTTTATTAACGGGGCGCCCGTGCTACCGCCGTGTACATACTACACACGCCGCGATCCCGATTGGAGTGGACCGGAGTCGACGACCGACAGCGACCTACCTACGCGGCCCGGCGCGTAGATTTCGTTTCCACGTTGTCCGACGGCGTTTCCGGTAGTAGCGTCCCGTTTTAGTTTCGCGCGAAACCGATCCGTCAACAACGTGATGCGGTTCGAGGGTCCGCCGACGCGGCGATAAGCGACGACGACAACGAACGAGATGTCGACGAAAATAATCGCCGAAGCGAACGACGGTGTATTATCGGGGCGTGACGACAGGCCAAGAGACGAGCGAATTCAATCGACGTATTATTCTTTTTTTCTTCTCTCGACAGCCCGGTCGGCCCCCTGAAATAAATACGCGCGCGCGAGACGGCGTCTACGTGTACGGGCCGCACAATGTGCGATTAATTTAAGCGCGCGCGATTTATATTACTTTGTCCGTCTAGACTCGGGACGAAATTCCCGGACGGCGCTGAAAACGAGACGACAACGGGTGGTTATAGCACTCGAACGGTTCGAGCGCGTCGATTTTCCGTTCCGTTAGGCGACCGTCGGTTCGTTTGATTTGATCATATTCGTCCGGTACGTAACGACCACGGCCGAATCGAAATATTCGTAACGAGCGTTAATATTCGTTTAAAAACGAACCGGGCGATTACAATAATGTATTCGCGGAATTTTTTTGGGGAAAACGTTCTTTCGACATTATGGCCCCAACGACGATTGGTGGACGAGAACGCGTTTCCGATTGTCGCCGGAAATTTTTTTCGTTTTCGTCCGGATCCGCGTGTGCCGCGCTCTCGGCCGGTAACGCGCGTATACCACGCGGTCGTATACGTAAATTGTTCGTGCACCGAAATAAACGTTTCGCGTCCCCGGAAACACCGGAAACGGGTCCAATTACCGGCCCGTTGGGGGACGGGCAGCAGCACGCTTTTCGGGGACGCGTGTCGTCCGGAAACCGGAAGGCCGGGCTGCGTCGAATATGGTACGCATTCGTTTGCCCGTAACGTCGTCGTGGCCCATCCGTCGTCGGCCCGACGCGACCAACGCGCGCGCAGGTACCTCGACCGGTACACGCGGAACGGTGCGAGGCTGTTCGCGGTCCCGCAATTATCGCGGCGTATTATAAACGTTACGCGTTTATTGGCGCGCAGAAATCGCGTCGCAAGTTCGCGCCGCGGCACAGCGGCGGGCGGGTGGGAGGAGGGACCTTGGAAAGTCGCTCGTGGGCATAAACGCACTGCTACGTACGTACACACTGACGTATATTATATATATATAGGTAGGTTAGGTATACACACACATACAACGTTGCGTGCGAGCCGGACCATAGGTCATGGACTTACGAGATCGACCGAGCGTATATTACGTTTCAACTTCCTATACTTTAGGAGCGAAAAACACACACTATATTATGCCGCGCACGCCGTTTACTTTCCACAAACGACACGGCCATTTTTCATTTAACAACCTCTTTATATCGCGTGTGCGTATATGTATATATATGTACACGCCGTACAGTGGGCGATTAATCAACTCATTAATGTATGCGCGCGCCGAGTGGATATAAAAACCCATCCGAAACACGGTGTATATATATATATATAGGTATATTCGTCGCGAGCGTTTATTATCGCGCGGAATCCACGGGTTGTGTTAACGTTTCGTTTCCGATCGAACGACGCGCGAAACGACGGCCACGAGATTTATTATTACAATCCGAACGGTCTCGCGTCCGCCGGCCGCGCGAATGCACGATAGTGTCCGGCGAGTAGTACACGCGCGCGCCACACGCACGCACGCACGCAAGCTATTTTCGTCCCAAGCCCGGTCGACGCCGGTTAACCGTATTAATAACCATTACGACCAGGTATAATCCGGTGCCGCGGTCCCTCCGAGACGACCGTTTCGCGCGCGCGCCACGAAAACATTACCGCGCCGCGGCAGTCGGTCACACAGCCGCGTGTCCGGACGTTTTCGGTGATGCGTGGCGTACGTTGTTACGACGCGCGACTATTTTTAGCGGCTCGTACACAGCGCGGCCGCGGACCAGCGAGCGGATCGGACTCGGGTGTACGTAATGTCAATGGCGGCCGAAAGAGTCGCCCGGGGCCGCGGGACAAACGGAAATCGTTTAGAATCACGCGCGATGCTCCTTTCCCGCCACCGACATCGACCGGTAGTGTCGAATTAAATCTTCCGCTCGGCCAACATTCGAACGATTATCGATAACGTCGCCTAACCGTCCCATTACGTTTAAATAACAAAAACTGTAGTATGTGTCAAGACCGAGCGCGCGTGCGCGTCGTCCGGTGACATTTTTATCGTTCTAAAAACAACTCGGAGTCGTAACGAAATAATAAAAAAAAAAAATAAACAAACGATAGTCAGAAGTTACGAGCGCGCGCGCAGTGTTAAAGACCTTTTTCCATAAATAGACACAACTATACGGCCGCAGCCGCAAAGATCCCATCTCGTTCGTCTCGCCGCGTTGTCATTTCGTCCGTGCCCACGCGCGTCGGTCCGACGCATACGATTTTTCCGTTTCGGGTCCTCGAACAATTGCGCCGCGCGGACACTACGTCGGAAAACCGTCCGAAATTCGGGGCGGCCAATATCCGAAAACAGTCCGACGAGCGAAAATTAAGGGACGATCGGGGAGTGCCCCGGGGAAACGAAACGGATTCGTAACGACCGGTTATCGTATTGTGTAGCAGTGCTTATGACAGTCGTCACGGGCCGTGTGACGGACCAAACGTTTCGGTGTAACGTTACGGGCTGTACACGCAGGAGTGGCACCTCGGGGGCAATCTTAAGGCGTTCGCGACACGTACGTTGAAAGTGCGGCTAGACGGCGGCCCGGTAGTGACGGCTTAGCGGGACCTATATAGGAAAACGGCGTGGGGAAGCGCGTTAACGACGCCCGTCGAATACGGTTTTAGGAAATCGCGATTATTCCGTGACCGACGCGTCTAAGATAATCCCCGCGAATTATTACGTCGTACGAAGTAATAACGCGACATAGGCATTCGGCCAATAAAGATCGGTTTCGTCTCCCGCGTGGTACACGCGCGCGCACACACACACACACACACACACACACACACACACACACACACACACACACACACACACACACACACACTCTCACACGCC
>JAIPRN010005379.1:0-10864 GCA_025469175.1 Geopemphigus sp. TES_GeoC_2020 | reverse complement strand
TATATATATATATATATATATATATGTGCGTGTATATATTTATATATGTATATAAATATTATTTTTATAATAAAAATATTTGTAATTGGAGGATATATGCTGTTACAAACGTACCCACTACAAAAATAAATTTAAAATTAAAACAAAACATAATTAAAATGTAGAACTATATACTCTATATACTTTAATAAACTTTATTAAATTTAATATCAGAATTAAAATTCATTAAAATTCAAGGGTTCATAACAGGGTCATTAGAGTTTCTAAGCCATTTCTATCTTTTAGAATGCAAATTTGTTTTATAGTATTAGGTTTTTATACTAGTTGTTTCCTAATTTAAAAGGATCTTATTCAATTTCTGGACCATGATGGTGTTCGAACTTTTCAATAAATTTCGTATCAATGATTGACTAGTACGGAAATCCGTAAGTAAACAAAATGATTATCTTCATAAATATTATATAATAAATGTATATATAGTTATATATCTTCATAAATATAAAAGGTTGTATAATCGTGTGCTCCATGTAATATTCGAATCGATTAACGCCCTTTTTTATAATGTCGAACTATACTGGATAATAGTTTTGATAATATATAATAAATAAAATAATATTATAATATAATATTTGAAATGACGACTGGATAAGTTCTCACAAAGACGTTAGATTTATTCTATTAACTATACGTGTTAATTAATAAATTATATCGTTTTGATTAGGCAAAAAGTTGCTCAAAAAAGCGGGTGCTATATGAACGTAGACTTGGATAAATAATTAAAAAATAATAATTTACTTTTACTTTTCAACCTCTTAATTATGAAACATTATATCTGTATAAAACGGCTATACATCGAAAATTTTACCGGTTTTTTCGATATTTTCGTTTAGTTTTTCTATACACTCGAGGGGTTTATTGGAAAATCGAAAACTTGTCAAATGGAGTACCAACTAGATATAATTAGCTAGCTACCCGAGCGTAACCCGTTTAATGATCATCTGAGAATTCCCATAGGTCGAACAAGTGTTTGCAGATAAAATTAAAAATAAAACTCGTCATCTATATCATATATGTCCAGTATATTTTTGGTTTTGTTTTGTATCTAAAAAAAAAATAAATACCATTATTTTCTTTCATTGTTATACTATAATATATTATTTTTAGTTCAATTAGGATTTTTGTGGATTATTGTCGAATTGTGAGTTATTACTTTAGAACAAATTGCAGATAGTTTTGCCGTCGTCTAATATTATCGTGTATTTCACTTTACAATATGGTATATTATGTTCTTTATATTTGTTTTACTTTACTAGTGTTATCAATTCCAGAATTAAGATCAGATAATTGGTAGTTTTCCAACAAAAGTTTTAGAATAAAATTAGTGAAATAAGAAAGTTCCAATGCATAATTTCTTCATTTAACTTCCGAATAATAATTGTAGTTTTAATTATGATGACAGTAATGAGAAATAATATGTTTAGCATACAACGCATGTTGAATATATCTAGAAAGCTTATAATGAAGTTAAATAAATATTATTGAAGACTGAGAATATGATGCTTAAATATTTATGTGTATTGCATTGTACATTTAAATTTGAGGTTTTTATTAAGATAGTGCTGAAAAAATGATAAACGCAACGAACTAATTAGAATCAATTGAAAAGAGGTAGCGGAACAACAGATTGGGTGTCACTTGATCGAGATTTCATATTTGAAAACAACAAATACGGAAAACGTTACTGCATAAAATTCTATTAATATTCTTCGTGATCTTTTGAAATTCAAATATGATGCGCATAAAACAAACATCTTGATAAACAATTTTTTCCTTTCATTATTTTTTCATATTCTTAAAACGTTAAATGTCTAAGTTTGTTTCAAATTTTCAAATCATAAATATAAAAATGTGCACATGTTCTAACGAATATGTTGTCAATTTAAGTAATCTTTTTTAAACGTTCCATATGTTTTTCCGAACACTTAGGAAACTACCGAGAAAATCGAAAAACTTTCAATAAAATTACTAAATAGTTTCTGTTTTCTATTAGAAAATTATATTGCACGCGATGATTGGAAGATTATTTTGACTCAAAGTACCATATAAAGGTAATAAAAAACAAATCAATACTCTCTTCGTTCCCTTTAGAATCTAAAATAAAATTATAATTATTTAGGCGTGACATTATGACATAAATTACAGCTTTATAATTAAAGTTATAGGGAATCTGTCTTTTTGCAAATTTAAAAGCATTTTTGTTTCATTTAAATCTTAATTGACTAATATAAATATACGAAACGTTAAACAGTTACCATAATAGTAATTAAATTTGAGTATTTTTGTTTAAAAATTTTGAAATTAATACAAAATATGTATAGTTACCAGATTTTACGTTTTTTTATTTTCAATGCATTTCTTACCATATCTTTTGGAGAGTAATTATTTGTAACGAGTGCAATGTTATTTTGTTAGATCATTAACATTTCAGATGTTATCTTAGTTTTCTTAATGGTCATATTTACTGTTATGACAGAAATAGTCATTTTATTTGTTTTTACAATAATTTCATTTAAGTATTTCAGCTATAAAACTTTACGTTATATTATATATATTTTATATTTAAATATACATTCTTATCAATTCGATTTTTAAAATATTCTGGTTAATTTTAGAGATTTATTTTGTATTGTTTGACTCATATTATATCAATTGTTATTTTTAAATGAGATAAAATCTCTATCTATCTATCTATCTATCTATCTATCTATATATATACAGAAGTTACGATCATTTTTAATATTAATTAATTTGCAAATAAATGAATTTATAAGTTGATATTATTTTTAATGAAATATTACCGTATGACATAATTGGAGTATATAAAATATTAACTATACTTTTATGTTAGGGAATACGTTATTTATATATACATTTTTTCGTTATAGTATTCAACGTATTTTTATTTAATAAACATATTTTTAGAAAAACGTATTTTTAAAAATTTTATCAAATTGTTATAAATATATCAATAGTAATAAATGAGTAATTTTCAAAAGCTTAAAGAAAAACGATATTATTAATTTATAATTTACGTAATCAATATTTAAATAGTATCTTTCTTATACTACTAATTAAAAATTATGTTCTACAGATAAAAATAATATTTAATTTTCTGTCAAAACAATAATTTGTTATTAAAAAATAATACATCCATAAACAACACATTATTATGATAATTATATTTTGTTTTAAAGAAGGAAATATATTTTATTCCTTAATATATTATTATATAACAATTTTATTTATTTTATTATTTAATTTTTGTTATTTATAAGTAAGAAAGTATATAAAAGAATTTTTAATAATGTAATGCAATTAACGTAGTTAAAAGCGGATATATATACATAAATATTATTAGGTATTTAATAAATGAAATATTGCCATGGAGACATGTGCTTATACAATGGCTTTTCAGTTTGTATTATTTATTAGCATTATGAAATATTTAAAACTATCGATTTAAAATATAGTTCTTGTGTTACTGGAGCCTTAAATTTTTCTAAGTTATACTTAAAAATAATATTGAAGGCAAGTTTAATAAGAGGGAATTTTAGCGATTTAAGAGGCTTTGATAAATCCAAGAACTATATCCTAATCCTGTGTGAAGAGACATATAACGGAATCACTAAAACTTGTTAAACTGTAGTGCCACATTGGATCGAGAAATAAGTTGTTCAAAAGTATTTTAAATTCTAAGCCGAGTTTTGAGTAATAAGTTTTTAATAATGGATTATATAGAATCGAAATAAAATGTATTGTTTAGATGTGTTTATTGACGTGAAAATGTTTTTATAAAGTTCAATGTTTATAAAAATATAACAGTTATATTTATTTATTTATATCGTAACAAGAAATAACAAATTTGAAATATAGGATGTTGTTTTACGTGCATAAATTGTATACACTACTCATTCATGAACCAATGAATTTATTTAAAATATAATATTGAGAATACCGAAGGAGTTAAATAAATTATGTACATACGTATCTGATGAGTATTAAATAATAAAAGTTTGTCCCCATTTTAACGAAAAATGAATAATTTATTACTATATGATTGAGATAAAAATAGTAAATGATGGATAAAAATTGTATGCTTGAAGCCTTAGAAGCCATAATTTATTAAACGCTACTTATATAACTGAATCGCATAGAATATGTTCAAATAGAGTATAGTTTAGAGCCTAGAAAAGACGAAATATTATTAGAGTCTAACAAAATTTTGAAAAAATAAATTTAGTTTCCAAAATCACTTTTCATTTTTTTTTTGGCTTTAAGGTATTATTATTAATACGACCGTGGAGTGTTTATTAATATAATTTAAGATGTGTATATACATACGTACACAAATCAAATACAAATATATACAAAATGAACCGAAATGCAACATTGTCAAAGTATTGTGAAATAATCAATTGTTACGAATGTACAATGGTACACAAACGAGCATTGGAAATGTTCGATCGAACGTCGAATGATTTGTGCAATAATCAGTACCTCTTTTGAGGTGCGATGAGTCTGTTGGCAGGCGAAAACAGTAACGCATTTACGAAAATTTAAGTATATCGTAGTTCATTATTGAATGTCGGAATTTTAACATACACCTTATAACGATATAAGCTGTAGTATAGCTCTGATAATTTCGTATACAAGCTTAGGGATGACGATTCAAGGATTTCGGTGTTTAACGACGGCATTGATCGATTCACAATTAAATTTTGCGTAAAATTATCGACAATTTCGTACGGAAGATTGACGAAAAATGATTTTAAAATTCGATAGTCGTGCCCACGAATTTTAGAAGCGTTTTCCAACGTTTTCATCGTTCTGAGTTGTTGACATTTCTTGCAGTACGTACGAAGACACAAAAACGGCAATGCTCTTAGACGGAAGTTGCATGAAAAGTGTGCATGACAAATTGTCGTTTCAAACGAAGAATGTGGTCAAGACTGTAGACCAACATACTAAGTAACCGTCTAGTTCATCTAGACGAATCGGTGGCTACGTCAGCGGAATACGTGACGGATTAAAGTTTTCTACAGACGTGTGCTGTGGACGGGATCGATCCGGGAATTCACGGAACCGTAGCCCCGTGGGTAGATAGTATAGGTCTCGATCATCGGTCTTCAATAAGATGACGGGCAACTAAGATCAGCTGTCGCAGACGGCAATAGTAATGACGTCCGAGTATAGCGCGGGGACGAAGAGAGCCGAATATCGTCAATGACAGTTTTGGACGACATTTCGACCGTCCACCGTAACACCTACGCGGGTAGGGTTAGACTTTTATTGACAGCGACCGTGTTAAAACGAGTGGCGGAATATGGAAATCGGTTATCAAGCGCAGTATCAGCAGCTATACCAGAACCAATATCAGTGGCAACAGTAGCAGACGTTTCAATAGACGTACAATATGCACGTTACACTTCTGTCGAATGTAAACGTGAATAATGTTAAAGTGAATAGGGTCATAGAGCAGTGACGCTGCCTCGAATTTGTCATCCCGTACTGCGATTGGAACGCTAATGAGCTCGCTTTTATAGAAATGTCGTTCGCGACGAGACACAGGTACAAGTGGACAGTTACAGGAGATTGGTCGTTTGCGAGAAGAAATAAGTAATGCCAATGATGATCTAAATGGATGACCAGAAGACTAGCTATATATTATATTTGTTATTATTTTAAAAACACGAATACTTGACAATTGTAATAAGAATATAAAAAATATTGTTAACCTTACTCTCCCGAAGGTCAAACAATTGATTCTATAACTTTGCATTGCTGGCTTGTAATTTAGATAAAAATTATTGACATTTTCTCCATTATAGTTTTGTATTTATATTTGATATTTTTGTTCAGACACTTGATACTTTACAGTTGTAAGAGGGTACCATTTTAGGCGCTTATATTTACCGAATACTACGTATAGTATGGAAATAAACGCAAGCGAAAGATTTAAGTGTGGAATGGTTTTTTTATATATAGTTTTATCTGATGACATTTAATTTTTTACCATTAAACTCTGGCATTATCTTAGTACGAATAGAGGGTTTATAAGGAGTTTTATGCACGTTGATGTAGTATAATTATCGTGGTTTTTTATTTTAATTTAGCCAAGCAGAGATCCTAAATACAACTAAGTTTACGACGTAAATGTTTTGTGTTGACATTTATATGTTTCGCAGTTTATAGATTAATCTATTTCATTGGAATTTATTGGACGTTTTCGTTTAGAGGATATTTTTAGATAAATTTTTCACATTTCAATTTAATAGTTCAGCGTATAATAATATTGATAAAATATTATTATATGTAATAAATAATTGTAAAAGTACTAATTATATTTAGCAGTCCATTTCATTATATGACTATTAATAATTTTTTATGTGAAAATGTTATTATGTATTTACCATTTTCAAGTTTTAGAGCACTTAAATATTGAGAAAATTTCCATTGCTTTTTTAAATTCATATGTAGTACATTATTTTGGAATATAATTACATATACGAACGATTCTTTTGTTCAAATTATTAATAGGATAAACTTACTCAAAAACTTACTCAAAAACTTTTTCAAAAATTGATTCAGATTTCATGTTTAATTGTTTCATTCAACTATTGATAATATTAGCATAAAAAATAATTACGGGACGACGGTAGTTGATATAAATACAATTGTGTTCTGTAACATAAGTCACACATTTTTTGCGATTCATTCTCGCTTATTGTATACATTTATAAGCATCACTTTTCTAAATATTCCATTTATTGTTAAACACTAAGCTGGGTTAATGATTACAAATTAAGTTCCATTTTTAGATATTGATGTTTCAAAGTCTAAACGAACGAGAACGAACATATTACTGTATACGGGTTATGTATAGGTGACCACTGGGACTGTACTCATTTTGAAACGAACAGTATAACATAATTTTTTTATTAAAAATATATTCGAAAATTTTTATACGTGTCTGAAGGTATGCCATTAATGTTACGTATCAAAAATAATATTTTACAAATGATGTCTATCTTGTCTGATACAATTGTAAAGTCTGTGGAAAAACTGGCCCATACGCGTTCCAATGTTTCTTCTTCGATGTGTAGTATTTTCATCTGAATAGCTGTTTTCAGTTCTTTTTATGAATACTTTTTTTTTGGTATATACTTTCTCTTTTAAGAAGCCTCATAAAAAAAAATCAAACGTATTCAGATTTGGAAATGAAGTGACCGTGAAAGAAATCTCGTATGAGAGTCATTGCCCTTCTAGCAGTGTGAGTTGTAGCCCCATTTTGCTGTAACTGTACGTTTTGATCCGATTCCAATATCTGAAGTTGGACAACATCTGAACATGATAAACACTTTTTTCATACTAGAACTACAGATGTCGGAATTGAATCAGAACGTATGGTTTCAGCGAGATAGAGAGACAATCCACACTGCAAGAAGGTTAATGACTCTCCTACGGGATTTTTTTCCCGGTCATTTCATTTCCAGGTTTGGAATTATCCCTTGGTCTCCACATTTTTCTGTTTCAAGTAAGTGTAATTTTTTTTGGTGAGAATACCTAAAAGAGAGAGTGTAAAAACCCTTATTCATAAAAAGAACTGAAAACACCTATTGAAAGAAAAGAGTTACACATCGACGAAGAAACACTGGAACGCGTGTGGACCAGCTTTATCCATAGATTGGAAAATTGTATTAGACAAGATGGACATCATTCGGTACATATTAGTTTTGATATAGTTTGATATATTTTATACCAATTTAGACTTTACGCTATAATTTTTGATGGGCCGATTTCAATTTTGTATACATTTTAAGATTTCTCGATTTGTATGGAGGCGTTTATCCGAAATCAAATGTTAGAAATTTTTAATTTGGTAAACCGCCGCCGTCTGACACGGAAATTTTACCGATACTCAAAATTTATTGTCTAATGATATATATGTAATTTCAATTTTGATATGGGTATTTGTTCATATTTTTACCATAATATATACCTTTTTTAAATTTTGAATTTAACTATATATTTTTGGGGTTTCGATATAAATTAAGTTATGTCAAAATATTTTGACTCTACTATTTGAGTAGAAGACTCTTTATCTTCTAAGTCAAGAAACTTGCTTTTTTGAGACAAGCATATTATGTTTCGTTTTTCACGAATATTTTTGTAATTAGATTTACAGAAATAACAAAAATCTACTGTACAGTTTTTACATTTTAGTATCTATTTTGTAATATTTATAGAAATAATAATATGGAGCAACGTTTGATTGTCATTGTGGATTGTATAACTATTGAATTAATAAGTATTTATGATGGAAATACAATTGTAATCCGTTTTTGTCACTCGCTATACGTACCGTTCGTGTAGGTTTTTTTGCTTTATTTATAAACTATAGCTAATTTAACATAAACACCTGACACGTTATTTTTTCAACAATATACTGTAAAATATGTGTACGGTTTGTTTAGTAATCCGATTTATAGCACGAAATGAGTAAATGTATACGAAAATATTGAAATATATAATTCATGGCGGTAAGGTTAAAGCAATATCACCAAATATAATTGCCGACGAAATTATTACACGGTAATTATTACACGACATACCAAACGAGGTCCATAAATGTATTATTTAATACGGAAATTATTAAATAAATTATTAAATATTAAATTATTCAATAATGAAATTTTTTTAAATATAACGTATTTGTAGATATTTTACACATGTTTTACACAGTCATGCAATCATGTCTATCGTGTTGTATGATACAGTAGATTTATTATACGGTCCGTTGTTAGGGTTTTCGAAAAAAAGACAAAAATCAAACTTTTAAAATGTATACGAAAACTAGAGGATAGTTGGTAACATTAATGTAGAAATGTGGCAGGAATTGATAACGCTAAAAATAAAATCGTGAGAAAGTGAGAGTTTCCGTCGTAATTATTTAAACGGACGAATCCCTTTTTTCAGGTGAACGAAAATATAAGACCGCCTTGGATTACGATTGGAAGATCGAGCGTTAAAACACGATTTGAATACGTTATTTGGACGAAATCGTTTAGAAATGATAAAAATTATGGCGATTTAGATCATAAACTGTAGATTTTGTTCTCGTTATACAAGCGTTTATGGTTCAAGAATCTACGTATCGAATATTTATTTTTCAGATCAATAGTGGGCGGGTCGTATGCTAATTGGAAAATAAACGCGAATATATTATATATAATATAATTAATAATTCAAAGAATTTTACTGATCCGGAAACTGAGAAATTATCAATTACTGTTACAGTCGCAAACCCTTATGTTTTTACATCAAATTTACCATCGCAATATGGATTTTTATTCGATAACTATTATAGCTATAATTTAAATTATAGAAGCATGCAACATTTTACAATTTTAGTTTTTTTACAAGTGTACTAAAACAAGGTAGCGAATTACATTTTAAATATCTTGAATATTATTAGAGAATAATGCCCTCTTTGTTTTATCAAATGTCTTAAGTTTAGACGTTTTTATAATCTACCTTATAGATTATATACAACATTGCTAGAAGTTATTAGTTTTAGTGAAATAATTAATATTATACTTTTACTACATAAATTTTCAGGAAACAACATCCTTTATATACAAAAAGAAGTTCTAAAATAATTAGATTTGGTACGTACTATTTAGAAAAAATGTGTATCAATTCTGCATAAAATTGATTAATTTATATATTTCGACAAAATTTTTAGGTTATGTTTAATTTTATTTTTCGAATTTATCGAAAATTCTCCTTGTAGGTAAAACAATATATTCGAATTATAATTTGATTTACGATTATATTAAACAATCAAACTCTCATGCATTTACTAATACTGATTTTAAAAGTCAGCGTATTTTCGTGTGTGTGTGAGTTCATTGGACCATCAGTGATACATTAATTATTATTTATATATATATAGTTCAAATTCGAAAATTCTCTTGTAATTTTATAACATACGCTTAAAATTATTTATTGATTGTTATTGGAATATATTTAAGTAAAAGAATGGTATAAATATGAATATTATCTATATCGTCGGAATACAAATAATATATATAAAACAGTCTGACATATTTATATATGGTTGGGATGAAAATTTTGTATTATACATAGACGAAGCCAGAGGGTGCAAAGCATGCATGTCAAACTCAAAGTATTAAATCGGCCAAATATATTGAATTGTTTACTATGCGGATCGTATATAAAAATTTATCGAAAAAAAACATTTTGTTATATCGCTTACGGTTTATTGGAAGATAAACAGAAAAATAACAAAATGTATACTCGAAAAAAATTGTGATATGAAATGAAAATTCAATAATTTTTTTTTTTTAAAATTAATAATCCATTAAAAACCTTGGGCTATAAAAAATTAGTCTCGGATCGCGTGTTTGACATGACTGGTATATAAGGTATGCAACGAATCTTCCTGAACTAAGTTTTTTCCAACTCTTATGCATTTCACGGTTGGAATGACTCCTTTTGTTAAATTTGTTTTTCCTAGCGATATTTATCATGTCGATAAATTAATAATTCAATTAATATGTACAATAATAATAATAATAATAAATTTTTTTTTTTTTATTTTACGGTCTAAAATGGGGAATCCTGCATTGCACACACCGGAAGAGACGGTTTCTCTCGGATAGTGTGAGACTCTTACTCACTAAACCCCAGACCCTCCATCGACATTTTGTCCACCCCGGAACCGCGTTAACATTACTTCGGGGTGGTGTCGATCTCATCTAGCTATTATGGACCTTCGTCG
>JAIPRN010005378.1:0-10872 GCA_025469175.1 Geopemphigus sp. TES_GeoC_2020 | reverse complement strand
CCGTTCCGTTTTTTGTTTTCCTTTTTTTGTTCTTCCCCCCCCCCCTCTGTTCGTCCACGACTCCGTCGCCTCCCCGACCAAGACCCAAGGACAATCGCGCGACCGATCTTGGCCTTTCGTTATTGCGCCGCCGCCGTTTCGGGACCGACCGGCAACGCCCTCGCGACGTTCAACTAGTCATTGTCAGCGGGAGTAGGTGGTAAAGGGCGGGCGGGGGGGGAGTGTGTCGTCGTCGTCGTCGTCGTCGGTCGCGAGATTCGCGATATATAAGGACCCGACGCCGGCGTCCCGATCGTATTCGTACGTCCTCCTCCGATCGCCTCGTCCAGGTTGAAGTTTGCAGATCCGTGAAGAAGCAGCAGCGAATAATCCGACCAAATGGCTTCTTTCAAGTATCTGGTGAGCGTCCATACGGTTAACGTATCGAACGTTTTGCCGTTCCGTACCGCCACCGTATCCGTCGTTATATATACATATACTTCGACCCATTTAAACGTTTTGTTTTTCCAAACTAACTCTTCCGGTTTACTCAACTCCAACTACTCGCCGCGAATATGTCGACAGAAACGTTGACGGACGGTGCCGCGCCGACGAGTAGATACGTTTCTCGTTCACCGACGGACGGTGCTGCGTCGCGTTCGGTACCGTGTTTTTCGAACGCGCCGACGATGTGAAACGTTTCACGGATAACTACCGTCCGGTACGTTTCGTTCCCGTCACCGGCCGGTTTCGTTAACAGGAAAGTTCGTCCGACGAAAATTCGGAACGACGTTCGCGCGGTAGGTTTTCCGTTCAACGATCATTCCTCGAGGGGGTGACCGGCGATTAAAACATATTTATAGAGAGAGAGAGAGAGAGACGCTCGCGTAAGTTTTACATACTAGCGGGACGATATTTACAATAACGCGCCCGGTGAAAACGCGTTTATTTATACCCCCCGGAGACGAACGTTTTTCTTTCATCCCGTCCGTCGTCGGACGCGCGTAACTCGACCACCACACCTGTTGTACAGTAAACCGTCTATATTTCGTTTCGCTTTCCCACAGATATTCGTCTCCTTGGCCGTATTGAGCGTGTACTCCGCCGCCGCCGCCGCCGCCGAAGATGAACCCGTGGCCGCCACCAACGACCGAGTGAAGAAACACGCCTACGTCGCCGCGGCTCGTAAGTACAACGCGCCCTGTTTTTTTCACGCGCGAAACCGTTTCGCCGTTCAATAAAACACGTCCTTCCGCAGCCGTGCTGGCCTACTCCGCAGCTCCCGTCTATCCGTACGCGTACTCCGCGTACCCCGCGTACGCCTATCAATCAGCGTACACGTACGGCCCGAGCTACTACGCCAACGACGACGGCAAATACTGGCCGGGCAAATACGAAAAGGCGTACTACTATCATCAACCGGCTTACAAAACCCTCGGCTATCCGGTCGGCGGCTACCACTACTGACCAATTCGCGCCGAACCGATAGCTAGTCCGACGCACTTCATCAAATAAACGTTAATCGTCTTTAAAGACGACCCGCCTGTATCTTTTTCGTAACGATTAATAAAACCGCGAACGCACGCTATTTCGTTTTGTATTTTATTCTCGGCCCGCGGCGACGGCGTCTCGCCGCGCGCCCGTGTAATCGATCGGTAAACCGTCTGCCGCCACCGGTACGGCGGTTGCCGGCGTTTTCGTCGCTCGCCAAATCGCGTGGCCGACGACGGCGATAACGGACACCCGTTTCGCGCAACTTTCGCGCCGTCGTCGGAACGAAGGGACGCGCGTGGGCCACCCGACGTTTTCGACCGAAGGACCTGACGGGCGCGTCCCAATTGTACGGTGCCGGTAACGAAAGACGTTTGGCGCGGAGCTTCGACTGATAGTCGAACGGAACTAATAACGAAACGAATACCGTTACGGGGTCGCTCCGTTCGACGTCGGGCCATTGGGTCTTGGAAATACGCGCACGTACGGACGATGTCGGGGACGATTGGTTTTTAATACGCGTATTCGAAACGTTTGTGAACACGAGTGGGCCCCGATCGAATTCGTGTCGTGCGTACTCGCGCGGGTTAGACGTTTGGCTATAGGATTCCGACCGTTGGTTTTACCTGAAAAACGGGTAATGACGATCGGACGATTTATTTCGTAGACATCGACGTCGGGATCGGAACGCGTCCGGCGCGACGTCCTATTCCCGACCACCGTATTCGATCGTTCTTCCCGCCGGTACGTGCCCGCGGCGTTCGTTTTTCCCCCCCGGGGTCCTTCAATTCCGACGTTACGCGTACCGGCCAAGTGGCGGATTTGCCCGTCCGAATTTCGCGCTAATCGGCGCGAAACGTACGGAAAGGTCGACTTTCAAACGTCGGCGGCGTTATGTTCGTGTAACGGAAGCGACCGGACGACTACTTAAATGAAACTAACGCCTTTACCCGCTTAAGTGAAACATAGGGGACCATCGGAATGATAACCTAACCGCGAAAGAAGCACGCGGAAAGTCAACGTTCGGCCGCTACTCCGAGTAACCTTTTGGCCGGAAAAACTCGGCGAAAGTCCGTCGTCCGAGGCGACGCGACGGTTAGGTTAGGCGGACATCGGCCCGCGCGGATACTTCTTACGGCCGGGTGGCCAAAGTGCCGAACGTTCCGTATTCCTCGACAATATCCCACGTTTTCGCGGTAATTATCCCCTCTCCGTTTAAAATTCTCGTTCGCCCGGACGTTTCATCGCGGGGACACACGCCACCACGTATAGAGCGAAACGGACCCTGCAGTGGTCGTACGACGACGGTCGGTGGACGAAACGTTAAACCGGAGGTAATCCAAACTAGCCGAATAACGGCCCGTTTGTAATCGTCCGACGGCCGTCACACTGTGTACACCGGTTTCCCATCGTTTCGTGTAGGATACGCTAAACCGGCACACGAGACTCGTGACTCACGATGGCGGAATTAAACGCGCGTGTCGCCGTCAGGCCCGTCCAAACGTGTCGCCGTTAGGTCAAAAATAGTCGACAGTTTCCGAACTTTCGATTAACCGCAATCAATTTCCACGTCCGTGGCACGTTTGACGGCGAACAACGACCGCGTCTCGTATAAGCCCGTTCGAACGAGCAACCGTTCAATTCGTCCGCAAACGTTCGCGCGCCCTTACTTCCCGGACGCGGTTAATTAGTGTCACCCGTCGATCCGGCGTGAAAGTTTTACGACTTAATTTTCGATCGAATTCGCCGTCGTGACGTAACGTCGTTTCGTTTTTGTTATAAAATTGTAATCGAGCGGGTAGATCGGTGGTAAACGGAATAAAAATTAACGATTTTCGCGCGTTTTTTGAAAAACGTATTTACCGTTAGCGGCGCGAATAACTCGCGCTCCCCACTCGTCCCCGTTCCCATACACACCATCACGTCGATATTTCGGACACTTTTACGCTATTTCGCCGTAACTCCCGTTTTATTATTATCGCGTATTGTTATCGGGGATGGGAGGCGGGAGTTAATATCGACGGGCTTTCGGTTCCCTCCACCCCTTCACCCGGTCGTAATATTACGGCCGACATCTTCGGCCGGCAAACCGACCGGTTTTTTGGTTCACGAATTTCGTCTACGTCCCGTCTCGGACATTAGCGAACAATTAGCGTCCCAAGGGTCCGACGGACGAATCGAACGGACGACACGCGCGCGCACGGCCGATGGCGGAACTTGCGGCCGGGAACGTACCGAGTTTGAACGAACCGCTCGGCTAAACGCGCGTATCCGTCACGCCATTGTCCCGATCTACTACTACTAGTAACCGGCGCCGAAACGGACAAAACGAAAACGTAATCATTTTCGAATTCCGCCGAGCGGACACGTTGGTGACGCGCCCCACACACCTTCCATTAAAAACCACGGCGTCGAAACGCCGCCCGGGGCCGACAATCGGCGAACTATTTGCCGGTCAACTTGTACTCGATACCGTCGGTCGCTAACGATTACCCTAAAGACGGGCGACCAAATTGCCGTTTCGGCCAATCGAACCTCCCCGAAGGCACGCCGGTCAGCGTCAGTGGCGTTCGCCCGATCTCGCAATCGGTCGCCGGCCGAACGAAATACGTACGTTACGACGGAGTGCTCTGGTCCGGTCGAACGTCGTCCAAAAATCGTTAGGGGAACGAACAAATAGAAACGAAATATCGATCGTTAAAATCGACGAAATGTTCGCGCCCGACGTTTATGTTTCCGGGTCTCGTTGGTTGTGTTGTATAATGAGTATTAGATACATACGCAATTGTGTGCAAACTGTCCTGCGTGACCGTGGGAGCATCGAGGCTCGTGGAATATGCCAAATCAGCGGACACCAACGGCGATACGATCGTAAGGCGAACATGGCCACGACGGGCAGTTAGTTAATGAGTGAGTCAAGGAGTGACCGGGAAACACAGCACTCATAATTGTATCGCAGAGCATTTTAGATTTTATTCTTACGTATTCTTATTAATAAATTAATAATCTATCGTTAAATCTCAACAATCTCATTTATTATCCCAATATTTATACCGACGGTACAGTCGAAGGCACAACTTTCCCGTAACACTGACATTTTGGTGCCAGCGTTACATCAGTTGGCCAAACCCGTGCCCGTTCGAACCGTGTGGACCGTGACGTGTCGGTTGTCGCGATCTTTGCCGGGGAAACGGTCGTTCGTAGACATCTCGGACGCGTGTGTAAATTGCCGGTTTCATCGAGCGGGCGACGGTTTACGTCGGAGGCGTACGAACGAAGCGAACACAAAATACGCGTATTATTTCGGTCCGCGGAAACACGACGGCGGCCCGCGGTTTAGGGAAACGATTTTTCGGCGTTTCGCCGAGGTCGGTTTAATTTGAAAAATAATCCCGGGGAGGGGGCCGGCCGTAAACCGATCGATCAAAAAATAGGATCGACGGTAATTACCGAAAGGCTAATTACGGTAATTGGCGTCGCGCGTCAAGGGCGCCGGGTGATGAGCGGTAAAAACGACGACGACGATTACGGAAAACGAAACGAACGCGATACCCGTTCGCGGTCGTCGGTAACGAGCGTGAAAAATCGCTCGCCATTAAGGGAATCGTTAACCGACACGTCTACCTTCCGCGTACGGTATATATAAACGTGCCCTCCGTGTTCCTCCGGAGTCGTATTCGTTCGCCGGCCCCAAAACGTGTCCGGTCACCGTCATTCGTTTCGAGTTTGGATCGTCGAGCGCTCGCCAATGGCGTCCAAGTTGTTCGTGAGTACCACACCGACCCGTCGTCGTATTAACGGTAGTAAATAATAAACGTTCCCTTTTTCTTTTTTACAGCGTCGCGTTTTTTCGCTTCTTCTACTCGCTACGGTCGCGGCCGGAATGGACACCGATAGGGTGAAGAAGGCAATCATCCCGCCACCGGGTACGTCGTTTGGCCGGCACCAGGCCCGTTTTTGCGGTTTTTTGTAGTTCACGCGCTTCGGTTCTAGCCGTTAGGGTTACATTAGCGGCGTTCGGCCTTTAAGAGTCTCTACGTAATTAAATAGGCCGTAAATTGCCTCGGCGCGCGCAACCTTCGGGAATCGAACACAACCAACGTCCCAACCACCCGTGTTTGCGTATTTCGGCCGACCGCGCGCGATTGTTTTACGGCGAACGTCTCGAAATTTGTGGAAAAACGAACGCGGCGGCGTTTATGTGACGTCCACCGGCGAACCGATCTGACCGGACGGAACGCCCGAACCCGAGAACGAATATTCGTATTCGGACGCGTCGACTATTCCGAAATTACCGACGGCTAACTAGCTGAACGCGATCGCGCGCAATTTTAGACGGTACGATTTCGGCGTTACACGCGACGTCGTTTCGAGCGCCGAAACGTTTCAGAAAAAATTGTCGCGGAGACTCGCTAATCGAATAATACGTTGTTTTTCGAGGTGACGATTAGACGTCGGCGGAATTTCAAAACGTACGGTCTCGCGTGGTCTTTCGTAGACGCTCGGGATTTTTTTCCACGTCGAACCTTGTTTTGTCCGTTTCGACGAGTAAACCTCTCGGTATAAATCACGTAAAAATGTCGAAAACGCGCGGTAACAACTTGGACCGGTTAGTTGATTACGTCGAATGTACTTTTCCCGGTTACGGATTACGGACCATTTTCGTCTTACACTCGAGTAGTTTTAGAGAACGAAAAAAAAACGGAAAAATAATTATTCGCGCGTTCCGCCGTAGGCCGAATGAATTACGTTTTTCGTCTATTATTTAACGAGCGTATATTTAACGATCTCCCCGCGGCGATTGCGTTGTTGCGATGAGGGGAATAGAAATGTAAACGTTCCCGTGGACCGTCGATGGGGGAGACTGCCGGCGGGTGGAGTGACGGTTTTTGGGAAGAAAACGGATCGCGCCCGTAATTGTTCTTTGGTCGCCGACAAGCCGGCCGCCGCACAATGGATACTAATTAACGCTTATCGAAGCCGGCAGAACGTCGCCGAAGTATATTACGTTCGCCGCCCCTACTGGCCCGTAAGCTTGGACGATTTTCGCTCGGTCGCGCGGCCGGCCAACTGTCGCGAAGCTCGATCGGAACCGAAGGAAAAACCGTTTTTTTTTTTTTTGGCGTCCAATTCTCGATTTTTCGGCCGACGGATTAGTTGATGGTAATAATAATAATAATAATAATAATCCGACGGTTAATAAACGACTCCGATAAACCCGCGGGGCCGATGTTTACGCGGAATTAAATACGGCGGTAAATAATTGCCCGTTTACCTAACGGGATGGGAACGGTTTCGAGCGCTCCGAAACGTTCGGACTTTCGCGTCGGTTTCGGTTCCGCCGTGATCGCGCGCGCGTCATTTTCAAGCCAATTTCCCTAACCTTTCGCCGTCAAACGGCAGGACCACGTTGTTTATAACTCCGTACTTCCGTACGGTATAACGACGCGCGCGTATATTGTTTCTGTAGCTTCGGACTCAACGGTCGAATCTCGTTGTTTCTCCGGCATGTGGCGGGCGACCGAAACTTTGTTTGGACAAAGTTCGCGTTGACGGCATTTCGCAAAACCATTCAAAGGCGCAACCACGCGCTTTACTTTAGCCTTTAGACAAACGTATTTCAGGTCGCGCGCGTATCCAATTCTCGCCTATACACGCGGTGGAGTGTACTTTGACGACAACGGTACGTCGCGCGGTCGGTTAAGGGTTAGCTGGACCTTCGCGCGGTTTTGATCGGACGAGGCGGTCGACACGATTTTCCGGGAACGGAATTTCGACGGGACACGTCCTATCATCCGGCGCTCGTCGTGACGTATTTTATACGCGCCCCCGTTGAGTGTAATCGATTTCGTCCACTTATATATATATATATACTCTAACCGATTTTTTTCGAAATACTTGTTGACGTTCACGTCGCGACGACGGCAGTACGGTGCACTTCGATCGATCACGTTGGCCCGTACCGTTCGCCTTAAAACGGAAATGTTCGTCGACGGTCCAGTGTTACGACGGTTGACCACGTGCCCGCTGCCCGTCCCGAACCGCGAATAACGAACTACGCGCATTAATCAATCGGTTTCGCAGGTGCGCTGGCGTACGGCTACAACTACGGTTACGGTTACCCGTACGCGGCGGATCCGTACTACCGGACGGCCGGCTGGTATCCAACCGACGACGGTAAATACCACCCGGGCGCGTACGACGACGGTAAATACCACCCGGGCAAGTACGGCACGTTCGACGACGGCAAATACTACGCCGGCACGTACGACAAGGCGGGCAAACCGTACGGCGGATGGTACGGCGGTTACAAAGGGTTCGGCGGCGGGCCGTTCTATTACTATCCGCCCTACGGTTACTACGGCGGCTCGCGCTTCTGACCGAGCGACCGGTGCGTCGTTTCCGTCCCGGCGGGTTAGGCGTCGTTGGTCGACCCGAGGGACCGCCGAATTGTCACCGCGGCCAGGGACCACCGGACGTCCGTCGTTGTAAACGCGCCGATTGCCGTATTAAAACGCGTATTTCGCTCACGTCTAAAGTGTTTTTTATTGTTTTCCTCCCTTCCGGAACGAAACGTTCACCTTTCTTAGATGAAAACTCTCGCCCCCCCCCAAGTGCCTAATCTAACCCTTCTTTCTTCGACTGCATCAGCAATACACTCACTGGCCGGAATGCCTGAATGCAGTGTTTCGGTCCAGTGAGTCGCCATCGTTTATTGCAAAACGAAATTCACGTCGGTTTACGACAACAATCCTTCGTTAATAACCTAATCCAAAACCGAATCGTCGTCCACTCGCCGCGCGACGCCGTCGGAAAATATTTCTTTGCTCGTTAATACGGACGGCCATTGCCTACGAGCGCACGGTTCAGGCGGCGAGCGGATGGTTTCGTCGGTTTCTATTAATCGGTCCATCGGACGGATCGAGGCGTTTTGTTGGTGACTGAAGAACGGACCGGACGTTTTCTGTGACGGAATTTCGCCGTTCCGAGGCACGGTACTGTTTGTAATAAACACCGGCGACCCGACGAACGCGCGCAATACGTGTATCGAAAACCGACGGGTACCGAACGGTCCCCTCTATCGTTGTTTACGTCGTTCTGTAAAGAACGCGTACCGCGCGAAAACAAATCCGTTCCGTTACGGGGGAATGACCGTAATGTCGGCATTGCCCCACCTGAGAGACGACCTACCGACGCGTACCATTCGACAGTATAGGTATTCAACTCCGAGACTCCGTCAAATTGGTTTCGAAAATATTACCGAAACGCCCGCGGGTCCTAATGATTACGCGCGATTTTTTCCCAATTTTTCCCGTCAGGTCACGACCGTGACGCGCTTACCTGGCGATCGAGTGGCTGGACGACAGCGCGTCATCACGGAAGAACGAGGACGGCTGTAGGCTGAACCGTCGTTTGAACTGATGTTTCCCTTTGGCTCCGTCTCGAGGCATTGTCGTCCGTTCGACGGCGAAAAACGAAAATTACGTATACTAGGCGGACGACGTGGAAAGAGTCGTCGCCGTTGCTACCGCGGGCTCGCGAACGTACCGAACCCGTTATCGGGTATGTGATAACGCCGGATGGGTGGCGAATGGTCGTACACGCGAAGTAACCGCGGTCGCGTCACGTCATACCGATGTTTGTGGCGCGAACGTCGGAGAGGCGACCGGAAAAAGAACGGACGGCGTTCGATAAGTTATTATCGGGTCGGGCGGATGGTCCGGTCCGGGCGCTCGTAACGAATCCGATTGAAACGGCGGCGGGCACGTTCGACGGGCGACTTTATCGAGGGGGAGAGCTGGAAACGACTAATTTAGCCGATATACAAGAGTCCTGGGTACGCCGTCGTAATTGCCGCGCCGATTGTCGTCGCTGGACGAACGGCGACCGGAACCGCCGGCGAACACAAACGGTCGAGCTGAACCGGAGCCGAAATCGACGGGCACCACCGATCCCGGGCCGACCGGCGAGCGAATAACGAAGAACGGGCGCGCGTGTGTTCGATCGGGTGGTAAACGAAAACTGGACACGTATCGCCGTTCAACAGGTGCGTCCCCCCCGGACCAATTTGGACGCGCGCGATTACCGAACAACGGTCGCGTCTCACGGAGCGCACGGTACGCACTGGGCCGACGACGATGACGGTGCCCGCCGTACGGGGATATATTGGCGGAAGGAAGGGTTCCCGTACGGGACCGGGGAAATCTGCAGGAAAAGCGTTTTCGCGCCACCTAGCCCGGTGGTCGGACGGCGCGTGGGCGCGCATGCTCTCTCACGGTACCCTCTTGCCAAGCCCTTTTCTACCGCCACGCAACGAGCGGCAATCCCGCCGATCGCGTCCCCGCGTAAATATTCAATATATCCGCCGAATTACGTTACCCTCGCCGCCGCCACACACGCGCGCGACAATGGCCTTAGCGGTGTACGCGGGCAACGCGTACCCACACCTGTACGAGGGGAAAACGACTTTTTTTTCCACCCTCCCCCCCCAACAGTTGTTTTCTACGGTACGAAACAATTTAACCTGTCCGCGTTCAATATCGCCGAATATTACGCGCGCGTTCCCGAGCGTCTGTTTTACGTTTTCCGCTCGTTTCCGTCGTTTATAGACGACGGAGGTTTTCTAAACACGCCGAGCGCAATTTCGTCCGTAACACTATGGCGATTATAACGAATCGGTACTACGTACAAAATCGCATTGTCGCGGACCGAAACCGGCGGCGGTGCGCCAGCCAGCCACAGTTTCGATGAAATGAAAATTCCGACCACCGACGACGTACGACGGACGTGTATCCGAAACGTCTTCGAGTCTTTCCGACTCGCGTTATATAGGTAACCTCGAGCGCTGGCGCGAGATTTTTGTTTTCGTTTACGCGTCAATCGTTTTTCGGTACCATAACAACGGTACGCATAATCGACGATAATTAGACGTTTTCTCCGAGTTTGTTTTTACGAACGTACGCGAGTGTTATTCGATCGGTGGTCGTCGCGGACGATAATCGTAAACCGATTAGCGGCGAAAAACCGAAACAATAGCCCATTTTCGGGGAAGGGGGGTGGGGTGGAAAGGATCAGCGCGTTGACCGTTGCGGGACGCCGAGTTTCGGACAAAAAAACCGTCCCGGGTTTGTGCCCGAAAACATATCGTACGCGGTTATTGTTGTTCGGGTCTGGAACGCGTACGGCGCGAGAAACCATCGATACCGTTACCGAAGGTAAACAATATCCGAATGACCCGGAGGAGGGGGGGGTACAATAACGGATTCGGGCCGCCCGCAACGGCGAACAACGAGCGCGAAACCGCCCGTGTTTTTAAAACGCTTCGAAAATCGTAATTAAAAAACCGTCGTTAATTTACGGCCGCCGGGCGATACCGGTATTGTTTTTTTTTTTTTTTTATTT
>JAIPRN010005377.1:0-10874 GCA_025469175.1 Geopemphigus sp. TES_GeoC_2020 | reverse complement strand
GTTCGTTTACAAAGCATATTTGATTATTATATGATATTATATTATATGATTATTTCATAATCGTTAGTTTTGTTTTTTTTTTTTAAATTAAGTAATTTAGCCGAAGCTAATAATAATTTTACTAAGAGCTGCGTCGCCATTTCTTTATAAATGTCTGGAATTCATGATAGGTATGTTGATTTACACCAAATAAACGAATATTATATAGACGTTATATTATTAAATAATTTGACTGTGTAATTAATAGAGGCAAAAAATAATATATTTAATAGTACACAGATACAACAGGCTAATGTTCTTATAAATAATATTTATAATACGTTGCATTATTAATTACTGAACATTTACGTATAAATAGTATATCATAAATGCCTTGCGCGTTACACTATTGTTTCATATAAATCAAGAACAATGTCAAAGATGCTTTTAAACGACACAAGTTTTATAGAGCCCATTAAAAAATGTTTAACAAAAAATACCTCGAATTTACCATACAATTAAAAATACCTCACTAACATTATTTATATTTAATTATTGTACGATACAGTTTCAATTTAATCGTTTAAAATTATATTGTATAATTTTCTAGCGAGTATATATTTTACGTTTCAAAAATATACTCGTTAAAATGAAAGGATTCAACAAAACGACTACTCTACAGTATAGACTAAACACACACATGCACAAGATGATGCCAATCAACCTGCTTACACTAAATACCCGACAAATGTACATAATATAGGTTTTTTATAAATACTTAGCATTTGAATAAAATTAAAATCTTAAACCCCTTCATTTTAAAAATTTAATAAAGTAAACTTAAAAAGGGGAAAGAAAATACCAATGTAAATTAATTCAATATAAACACACTCGTAATAAAAAAAAATGAAGAATATTTCACATATAAAAAACTACAAATATATAATTAAATAAATAAATAAATAAATAAAATATATATATATATATATTAAATGAAGCATAATTAGTATTATACAAAAAACTAAAAATAAGTTTTATTAAATTTGTTTATTTATTACTAATTTCCACTTAGTCATATTTATTTGTAATAAAAAATAAAACAAAAATACAGTTTTTTTTTATTTAAAAGTTTTTAGTGAGAACTATTATAGTTCAATTATTACATACTAATTGCGAGAAAAAAAATATACTAGATATTATATATATTAAAAGAGAAAAAAAAAGCGAAACAAAATTGAAATTAAATTAAATCCTAAAATCAGAATTTAGGATAAAATTCAGATTGCTGTTATTTAGGTTAAAGTTATCGGACAAAGAATTAATGTACAAAAAGTTGATGGAATGAGAGGTGAACCTTTCCCTAAGTAAATCTTTGCCATGCCATAGACTTGGGCAAGCAAACACCAAGTGCAGAAAATCACAGTATTCATCGTCGCAGTTGGAGAGTGAACACAAAGCATTGTGATTGAGCCCTAGCTTTAAGGCTAAATACATAGTTATTACTATAATAGTATATATTATATTATTGTTATATAGTAATAGTAATGTAGTATATACACTACTATATATTTATTATATTATATTATTAAAATATTACCTATAATGATAATAATAAAAAAGCATAATAAATTATATTTACACAAATTAGATATCTATGACATGGTATGAACATTATTTAAAATATATTGATATAAATAAAAACATATTAAAAAATATTAAACGTAAATAAAATACACAATTAGCGAAGCTGATAATTTAATTATAAAATTTAAATAAAGTATTATAATACTTTTTACATTTCGCTTTGACGATAAAGTAAATAAATTACATTTTAAATGAATAACTCTTAATTAAATATTATAAGTATAATTTTATGTTTTCCAATTTTTCATTCATAATACGCATTATAAATTTGTCTTTCATTGGTATTGCTGAATTTACTATAAAAATAATTTTAATCGTAAAAACATATTCTATTAGTTTGAGCTTAAATTAATATCTACTAATAGTTCTACTGACAGCGATTAATTAAATTAGATTAAATTAAGATGTATCTAACATTTTTAGAAGAATATTTATAAACACAATGAAATCAATATTGTTTATTGCAATTTTAGTATCGTTGTTATTTTGCAGCCTAGCATTTTCAATTTTATTCTCTGTCGTTGAATAATTGAATTCTTCTCAATTTCAATTACACATTCAAACTGATTCCATGATATCACAAACAAATAAAATTTTTCCAACTGAAATTTAAAAAAATATACGTATTATTAGGTATAATAACAGTAATTATCCTATTTTAAGACTGATATGAAAGAAACAATTAGTAAGAAAACATTAGTTATACAGATGTAGTAGTTAGCGATAGTGTTTAAAATAAAGAAAATATGGTCGTATGTTTATATTTAAAGTTAATCAGTATTATTAAAATAAACATATTTAATATATATATATATATAATGTATTCACTATTGGTTTCAACTGAGCCTTTATTAAATAATTATTTATATTATACAAAATATAAAAATGTAAAAACTATATAACGAACAAACGTTTAATTTCACTTTTGTTTCATTTTACATTTAAATTTTTATACTTTGTCGTTATATGTTCTAATAGAAATTAATAATATTCGACGACTCGGTCGAAACTGATAGCCAATAAACTCGTTCAATACGACACCCCGTTTATTTATTCTAAATAGTTTTTTTTTAAATCGTTACTTATATCGATTAATATTGTTAATATTTTACGCGAAATAAATATGGTATTTTAGATACGTAAATATGTGTATTTTGTATCGACAAGAACATACGTATATATTAAGAAAAGTTAACAGAATCGTATTTGAACAATTTTGTTAACGACAAGTAAATATTCTATGGTACCTACAATCCATCTATACGGTGGTAGACAATTGTTCGAACAGCGTAAACGTCGTGAGAAACAAGAACCCTCGGTGATTTCTCGCTTCGTCGTCGAAATATTAGTTCGTAACAGATGTATCCGTTGCGGTCATTATTCGGCGATACCATCCCTGAATTAAAAACGAACGAATTTTATAAGCGTCAACAAAGGTACTTTCGTAATGAAAAAACTGTACGCTCGTTATCGATCACCAACGTCCGTACTTACGCCGCCGTCGACATTTAACATCGAATACCGTAGTTACCTTCAAGCACCGCCGGTATAGCCGACACGAGAATGTGTCGGTCGAGCGGTCGATAAATCGACGTACACATAATATTTTTCGAACGTTCGGCCGCAAAAACGTGTTCGCCGCTCCGTTCGACTTTCCGCCGGCAATTGACGTGGACATCGGTTGGACGCCACCGTACGGCGTAGTTACCCGCGGTATACGCGTACGTCCAAGTACGGGCGTTGTCGTAAAAATGTTGTTACGGAATTGAATAGTTGTACAGGAACGTTCGCGAAACTTCGTTCAGAAAATCGTTTTCCGTCGTTCGGTTTTTTTATCAAAGTTCGGCGCGCTGTCCGAGAATATAACCCTTATCAGATAAGCGAGCGTATATATATATAAATATTATTGATCCGAACGTGTCGCGGACGCTCTCGCCGACAGTATTTATAGTAACGAAAACGAATTATTCGGCCAAACCAGAGATCGTTTGGCACCCGGACCGTTTTTTTTCTCATAAAAACGTCCACTTATCGAGCTTTTGTTCGCGCCCACTTCCGGCCGCGTATTAAATTAGCCGCTCCCGTTTCGTTTGTGCCGCGGCGTTTTACTTTTTTCTATACGCGCGACGACGGATAAAACGTTTAATCGATCCATTTTCGCGTACGGACCAAATTGTCTACGCTTTTTTTTGTAGCGTCGATCAAGTGTGGCCGACGGTCGTCATCCGTGCACGTTTACAATACACGAATGAAGAGTATTCGCCGTAATTGACCATTACGAATATCTTCCCTAAACACGTCCCGGTACGTAATATATACCGACGGCCAAAATCGTTTTGATAGTAAAACGTAATTTTTTTTCTCGTAGAAAACGACGACGGTAATTGGAGAACAGACGCGTGTTAAACGTGTATCGATTGCCGCCCGTTCAAACGCAAGCGCGAAAAACAGTGTGGGTGGCGCGCGTTGCAGTCAAAGGCGGCAAATGTTTATTAGCGTCGTTTTCTCGTGCCTCGTACGTTGGCGAAAACGGGAAATTCGATATTTCCGTATTCGCGAAAGTCCGCGCTACTCTTTCTTTACACTAGTACTAGTAGCGACTAATAAAACATACACAGGTTGGCCCGGAATTGAATTTGAAAGGAACGTGTGGACAAGCGAAGACGGAGGAAAACGTCCGGTAAAATTATCTCCGCACAATTTCGCGTTTACTCGAATCGATATAATTTATTTTGAACGCGTATTACAAACATACGCCGAACAATCGGCTATCATAAAATTAAACGATAACGGCTAATAATACGAATAAACGTAAGTTTGATAGTTATTTTCTCTCGCGTATATGCACAAAACACTAGCGGCACTATCGCCGCCATATGTCAATAGATAGTTAAACGAAGATTACAATAAAACCGAATATTTAACGTAATGGGCGAACAATTGGAGACACGTTTTGTTTCACGTAACTATATAATTAATCGGACATCAGTAGGCCATCGATATTAAACATATTCGGGCCGTCGTAAAAACCCCGTTTTTGTTCTTTAACGCGATCGATTTCAATCGGCCCGTTAGAATCGTTTTAATTTACGAACAATCCGAATAGGTTCATTGACACGCGATAAGATTATAGATTTCTTTTTTCTATTATTATTGAAATTACGCGATTGTACTTTTGACATTTATTGGTCGGTTTATTGTTTTTTTTTTAAATCGTCCGTTTAACGTTTACGACGGAACCCACGTCGCGACTTAGTTAATTCTCGTTTTAAACGTCGAATTACCGTCGTATTTATTTTGGGTTCGAAAAAAAGAATCGATAATAAAAATTATATTTAACGAACTATACGTACGCGGCACCCCACTTTCTCGGGGTCATTTTTAGTTTTACGGGTTTTCCGGTAGGACTTTGAACAAAAAACGTCGATACAAGCAATGTACAGCGCAGGTACCAGGTATCGTGTTCGCGTTAATTCTCGAGTAATTACCGGGGATTTTTTTTTTGTCGATAAACGCAAACTACTTATATCGATACATATTTTACGTATGTATACTCGCGCGGTCGTTCGATTAAAACACGCGAAGACGCCTAATATTCCTATTATAATTATTCGTTCGTCGAGCTTAAGCTAAAAAGACAGACAGGTCAGCGCCCAGGTTGAACACGTAGAACTTTAGAGTTATTTAGGAACCGACGATGTTTATCGTGGGATAAACGATTTGGAACGAAGAAGCGTTTTATTTGTAGTTGACGAACACGATAGATGTTATATAATGTCTGCTACATGCGTATCGGGGTCACGAAAAATCAGAGAACGGTCGTACGCGCGAAACGAATTCTTTTCCCCTTCGCGATTGTGGGTAGTTTTTCGTCAAGGCCGAAGGGAATTTACGGGGAAAAATGGGAAAACGCGCCGGGCACCGAATCGTATTGGCTGCAATACGTTTACGTCGTCCGTAAATGACCATCTTTATTGTCTGTCGGAAAATGACGCGTGTAAAACTCGCGCGAACGCGGACGATCAAAATCAAAAACACATTTGTAGGACGGGTACTATTTGGTTCGTTTCGTTCCAAATTTCGATTAACGTCGTCGGCCGTAACAAAACGAACGATATTAAAAAAAAAAAAAAAAACCGCCATATTTGTTTGAGATCCGTTGACAATACCAATGTGTGTGTGTGTGTGGGGAGGGGGGAGGTTACGTTGAAAATCAAAAAGCCGCGACGGACGGCGACGTCGTAACGACCGTCGTCCGTTACCAATTCGCCGGCCGGCGGTTTCCGTCGTCTCCCGCAGCCGCGTCGTCTTCGTCCGAGCTCGCTCCCGCCGCGACCCCCCTCGGCTCGACGACGGACGGTTGTCCGGCCGTTGTCCCACCACCGCCGCCTTCCGACCGTCTCTCCGCCTCGGCCAGACACTTGAAGTATAGCTCCTCGAAATCGACCCTGACGCGAAAGTGTTCCTCGATGTTCTCCGCGTCCTCGGCCTCCAGCCTGGACTGCACCTCCTGGAAGTCGTGCCACAGTTCCTGGACGTTCGACTTCCGGACGCGGATCTGCGCGAACGTGGCGCCGACCAACGACGACGGTTCGTTCAGAAAATCCCAAAACATCGTCAGGTCGCTTTTCAGCTGGTCGCGGTGTTCGGTGGGCGTGGGCCCGTGGACCCGGACGCGGTTGGTCATGGCCGCCGGCCTCGACGAGAGGATGCTACTAACTGGACGGGGATTTTCGCCGGGTTTTACGTTCGTTGACGCGGTCCACGGTATACCGACGTTTTGATACCAAACCTCCTGATCGGGATCGTTCGCGGTTATTACCGTATGTATTACGACGACGTAGCTGTCGGCGGCACCCGCGACGAATCGAATTAATCTAAAAAAAAAATAATGTCAATTCGTAATTCGTGAAATCGCGGCGCCATTGGATTTCGACGTCGATTTGAAATTATCGTTTCGTTAACGGGATTTCATTTCAAAACGCCGCAGTTTATTGGCCCCAACCGCGAAAACGGCGTTGTTGGGATTTTTCGAGCAAGGACCGAAATCGACGACAGAAACATAGCGTACGCTATATTAATTGCCGTTGTAAACGACGCGTAAATATATTCTCGACATTTTATTTCCATATTCGCGAATTACACGATATATATATATATGTATGCGTGTATATACTTAACGTGTATACCTATTGCGAATAACGCGTAGAGCTTTATCCCTCCCTAAATAATTGTTATTTATTTTCAACGTATTTTTAATTACAAAGTAAACGGGAACGTAAACGATTCTTTTTTTTAATAAAATAGTACGCGTCGTTTTCGTTTTAATTTTAAACCATATCCCGGCGACCCAGTGGCGTACTACTTAGACTTGAATTTCGGAGGGGGGGGTTAATTTTTAAATAAATAAATCCCTCACGAAACAGGACACGTTATAAACTTTAACAAATTATTCGTTTTTAACCAACACGTTATATTATATTACGTGTATCGAAGTTTAAATATATTTTAGTTTTTCGTTATTATTGGACTAAAAATATACGTTTCGTAAGAAATTAAATTTTCCTAATAATTTTCGGGGGGGTATTGTCGCCCCCCTTCCCGTTAGTACGACACTGCGGTGATCCGTTCCCATAGATCGTTCGAATCTATCGACGATTTTTCGTTCGTTACGCCGATCGCGTCGATTTATTACATAATTAATACGCACGAATTACCGTACGCGTATATTTTCGGTAAAATTATACTTACGTATGTTTGTAGTAGTGGTCTTAGACGCCGTCCGGACGATTACACGGGTATGTACAGTCACTCGTGCCGACACGTAGCGTATACACGCGAATTGAATTGACGCGACCGCCGATAACCGCGAGCGTCCGAAGAGTGGAGACGGTATCGTCGTCACCGCGGCCGTCTCGCGTCAACAGCAGGTGGGTAATATTAGGGGTGTGGTGTGTGTACGAGGGGAATGGGTAGTGTCGGTAGGGATGAAAAAATCGATCGGCCAATCGGTTAGAGCGTATTATATATATATATACGTATACGAGTACGGTGTAGACGCGTTATCCGCGGTGACGATCACTTTAGTGCGTGCGAAATATTAATTTCGGGGAGGCGGGGCTGCCATTGTTAGAAAGCGACAATGATTCACAGGGACCCCCCGCGTACGTATCTCCTCCATTTTTGTTCGGGCGACGGCAACAACAAAAGTAACGGCGCGTGTTTGTTTACGATTCGGGGATTTATCCAGCGATCGAAAACGAAATTGGGCGCGACCATTATTTCGCAGCCGCCGTACGCGAAATCCGCGCGTTTTTATACGCCGTAACGAACGATACAATTTTTAAAATAGTACCGCAAAGCGAACGTGACTATTCGCGTAAAACGTTCGAACACGAGTACAATTTCTAATTAGCATAGACGAAACGGGTCTTCGAATCCGCCGTAGCTCCGGGCGTCGCTACCAGTGGCGTACCAAAGGGGGGGGGGAAATATTTAGGGATAAAACCCTTCCCCGAAAATTTTTAAGAAAAATTTATTTCTTACGAGACGTATACTTTTAGTCCAATAAAAACGAAAAACCAAAATATTTTTAAACTTATTATAATATAACGTGTTCCTTAAAAATTAATAATCTATTAAGTTTATAATAGCTCCGATTTATTTATTTAATAATTAATCCTCCCCCCGAAATTCAGGTCTAAGTACGCCACAATGTTATTTCTCGTTTTTCGCTACCTATAATATATATATATATATATATATATATTATATATACCTATATATCGGTAACGTCCGACGGCAAATACACGTTCGGTATGATTAATTTAAATCGTTTTCCCGCGTCTATATTATTTGAAAAACGTCGTATCGTACGCGTAGTTCGTTCAAAACGAAAATTTTTTTCCAAACGCGCGCCGTCGTACACGCACCGGTAGACGTTTTAAAACTGGTCGTATTTACTACACGCGTTCTCGATATACCCCGGTTTTTCCTCCCTCGCCCCAACTCTTACCCGTACGAATCAGTTTTTCGTAATTTGCGTACTTCACGTGTTCGTCTCGACGAGTTTACGACGAACACTTCGGTACGTGTCCAAAAACCGAAGGGATCGATATTCCTGCGACTGCCACCCACCGGATACCTCGAATGAGCCACGATTAACCCGTTACAACCCGGCTGGTGCGATTCTCCCGGGCCCGTGACGTGCAGCCGCCCGTTGTCCGGGGCAACCACCCCGGCCGGAACCTACGCGACGTAAAATCGAATATACGCGCCGTCGATCGTGTTAACTAACCACTTTTATCGCGGACGAGTTCTCGGGCGACCCAATTAAACGGCGTCCAAAATGATGGGAATTTCTTTCGAATGGGCGGGTAGAGCCCGACGTTATTATATTTACGATTCACGCCGGCGTACTTCGAACGAGTGCGCGCGTGTGTCGTCGACTTAGGAAACGCACGAAACGAACGTTGTTTTATAACGGGGGGTTTTTACGATTTTCATACGAGAACGACTTTTATCGATTATTATCCGTCGTTTCAGCGTCGAAAATTAATTGAAGACTGGTTACCACAACAACCGTCGTTGTAGCCGTTGGATACACACGGTTGACAATCGGAATTTGATTTCCGATCGTTAACGGCCGTCTCTGGTTATGGCGATCGCGTGTATCTCGTCGCCGATTGTTGCTTTCGGTTTACGTTTACGACGGGCCAACTAAGGACACGCACCGGGAAAACGCGGACGTTACATTCAGCGTGCAAGCAACGGGCGTTCGTCGTATCGGGTTTCGAAACTTTTCCGACCGTAATAATATGTCGGAATTTTGCGCCTCCCCTTTTGTTTCCGACGCTCCCCCCCTCCCCGAACCGTTTAGTTTTTCGTGTTTGCTTTTTTTTTTGAAATCGAATACGACTGGACCCCATACTATTACAGCCCGTATATACATCGCCGTTATCGAATGTCAACGCAAACGGAGGCGATTTGTTTTTTCATGTTCGTTTCATAACGGTTGTTTGCTCACTTTCTGAAAGTCGTCCCGGACGTGATCGGTTTAAAATTACTATTATCGTTTTTTCGGGTAGTTCGCCGTCGTATCGTTTTCACGATATACGTTTTCGATCGGACGGGGTTGGTAAACGCCGGCACCCGGTCGCGCACAGGGTCTACTCGTGTGCCCCGGCAAATACAATTACGTCGGGAAAACGTACGCGTCGGATACCTATCGTTTAACTATCCGAAATAATTGTTACGCCGGCATATTTATTTTCAGCTCGTGCTATACATTTTCCAAATCGCCCTCTCGTGCGTGTAATAAATACGGAGACGGACGATTTGCGTTAACGATACGTGCGCCGACGTACCCGAGTACAAGTTTTCGAAACGTTTCGCCCGGGCTCTCCTCGTACTCCGGAGGTCAAACAAACGTCTTTCACACGGCTGTCAATAGGGCCGGCCCGTCCATTCGTGTAACGAGAGTAATCGGTTGTTTTCGCACGAAAATCGGAATTCCGCTCGGATTTTTCGCGGTTATCAACTCGTTTCCGGCCAACCGAATTCGGTACAATACCGCGGTGTGTATTCGTAATCGAAAATTGCCGCCCGCGCAATGTTTCCCGTCCGCCGAATAAACGCGAAAACAAATTGCCGTCGATTAAGCCGGATAATAATATAGAGCCGTACTTGTCGTTACGTCGTTCGCCGGTGAGTTGCGCCAAAAACAAACTCAACGGACCGACGTAAAGCCGATAATTGTTTTTCGACGGCGTTTTATATATGTATGTAACGTACTCGCGTATATTTTCGACGAAAATTCTGTTTTCGATACGAACACAGTAGCTTAGCGGCGGTAAGTTACGACGCGCCCGTAGATCATCGCTCAGGCGAATTTTTGTCTTGGCGGTTTACACGACGCCGCCGTGGTACTTGTTCGCGCTGAAACCATACGCGCGAACGGACGGTACACACCATCGGTGTGCTAACGGGGGAAAGGGATGACCCCCCCCCCGAAAATTTTTAGGAAAAATTAATTTCTCACGAGACGTATATTTATAGACCAATAATAACGAACAACTAAAATATTTGTAAACATTAGTACACGTTATAATATAACGACATGTTCATTAAAAGCGATTAATTTATTAAGGTTTGTCTCGTTTTTTTTTTAGGGTCGTCCGGATTGATTTATTTAAAAATTAACCCCCCCCCCGAAATTCGGGTCTAAGTACGCCATTGGTGCCAGGAACCCG
>JAIPRN010005376.1:0-10874 GCA_025469175.1 Geopemphigus sp. TES_GeoC_2020 | reverse complement strand
CTCGGATTTAGCGTATTTTTCGTCGGTTTTTTTTTTTTTTTATTACCGTCGTCGGGTACGCGAACGAAATAACGGACCTAAATCGCGCCACCACAATAGCCCGTCGCGCGTTTATCGAAAAACGTTCCGCGGGTTTTTCTCGCCTTTTGTAATTTTGCGCGTCGTTTTAATAATAAGCGCCGAAACGTTCGAATCATTTACGCGTCGGTTCCATACGGGGGCGGGGGAGGTATTGATAAAACACCTTCGAAAATTTTTTAGGAAGAACTAATTTCTTACGAGATGTGTACGGTCGATATGACAAGTCCGGTCTGTATTAATAATTACCGGTAAATATTAATGGTAACCGTAGCAGTTGGTCAATGTGATTGAGGTAGGTTAGTATTTTTTTTTTTTTTATACGTTATCGGCAATACCCTCACTGGCCCGGAAAGCCTGAATGCAGTACTTGGGACCAGGTAAGTATTAACGATTACTAGGTTACTACTATTAATAATAACCGGTCGACGTGATTAATTCTGGTATATTCATCGCTTTTACCTAGCTATTGGGGTCGTATTTACAGTAGCCGGTAGTTATTAATAACTTCCATTTAATCATGCTTACCGTAACATATATACCGTTTAGTTAATAATATAACGAAAAACTAAAACTTCCGTACACGTTATAACGCGTTCGTTTTTTAATTATACGATTAATCTATTAAAGTTTATAATACTCGTTTTGTTACGGTCGTCCGATTTATTTATTTAAAAATTAACCTCCCCACTCTCCCTCATCACCGAAATTCGAGTCTAAGTACCGCCACTGGTTCTATACGCCACGCCTAGCGTAATATAACGGAACGCTATTTGAAGAACTCGAATGCCGCGACAATTGCCGGAATACGGCCGCGGGCACGTCCGCCAACAATTTCGCGCGGTACTCGTAAAACCGTTGCCCGCCTAATGGACCTCCCGGTACTACGAACGCGTTCGTGGTTTTTAATAACGGTCGCCGGGCCGCCACGGACTCACTCCATACACAGCTCTTTGAATCGAAAACGATCGGGCCGGCGGACACTGTGTCGGGTACGTTTCTCGGTTATGGGGTCGGGCAATCGGTTGGGTTGTGCCGCGCCGTGTCGACGAACAAAACGGATAGGCGTCAGCTCGATAATAATATCGTCGTAGCTAACGCGGTTGTACGAACGACGACGACGACGTGTCTCGCGAGATTCGTTTGATGTTAGCCCACTTAATTACGAAAGGGGGAAATTATTTCGGGAACGTGGAGGAGCGCCCGCGAACGAGTTTATGTATATTAACGTTGATTGAAGCCTAGATGGGCGGCGAATTAATAAAACGGCCGTTAGCGCGTCGTAAATACGCGCGCGCGTATCGTTCGCGGCTGTAAATAATTAAAAAGAACGAGAGTAACGGTTTTCGTTTATCATTTCGTCGCGCCGCCGAACGCGACTGAATCGTTTTTTGGTTTACGTACACCGCCGTGCGGTTACGCACATTTGCTTTGGCGTCCGTCGGTACGAGCGTCCCGCGCTTAAATCGCCAGTATTAATTCGCGTTAAAAATATAATTATCGTCGCGGTCTTTTCGGGACGTTTTCCACGAAAACGTCGTTCGTCGAAAGCCTATTCGTTTCTCGTTCGTGCGTTTTTCCGGTACCGATTAACGGGCAATTCGTACGATAAAAACGTCCGCATTCACTCTACAAATTAACGGCGTAACCGAATTAATTTATTTCCAAAAAAACGATACTCACGAAACGGTTATTCAGAACCAAAACCCATCGGAATACGAATTCTGTTATATTTTGGTCGTTTTCAAATCGAAATTAAACGAAAAACGCGTTCGGCGCGCGTGCGCCTACAGTGTAAAACAAATAAAATCTCGACGAATATCGATCGAAAGTTACCCGCGTTCGCCGTCGTATCTTCGGTTTTCGAGCGGTTCCGTCTCGGTTTTAGACGTCGCTCATTTCCGCCGTCGCGTCGAAACGACCGGAATCCGACGTACGGCGCGCGCTCACGTCGTAATCATATCGGATCGTCGACCCGCGCTTATAATTTCCAAAAAACAACCGTCCCGCGAAGGTCCGGACGACGGACGGCCCGTTGTCAATCGACCGGGCGGCGCACGCGGCGGGTCGATTATAAAACGATTACGGGTATTCGTTTTTTTTCAGCGAACGCGGCGTATAAAACGGACACGATTTTAAACGGGACGCGATTCGAGAAATTCCGCGTAACGATATTACGTTTTCATAATAACGTCGACGACGCGGAATGCACGGGACATTATCGACGTGACGTATAAAAAAAGTACTCGGCCACGTTTTCATTAATATCAATATATAGACAGAAACGTTAACGCGAGTTTAATTTGTTTGTTTACGAGTATTATTCGGTCTCATTTTGAGGAACCGGCGAAACAATAGTGTAATCCGTATATCGTACACGAGGATAACTTTTTCGATTACTCGAGTTCGGGCGATAGTTAATATCGTATAATCGTAAACAAACGCCCGGGGAAAAACGTTTTTATACATTTCCGACGGACGCGTAATAATACTATACAAATATATCGATAGACGGGACGTCGGGGGGCAACGAAAACGGAATGTATCGATAACGCGTACGAGTATTTAGAAACGAATAACCGTCCGGAGTTGGATTATTTAACCCTACGGAGTTCCCCCCGGGTAACTTTATCGAAAATCTGACGTAATATCACGTCGAAAAAATAAGAAAAATTTTCGCGCAACGAGCGAGTGTACCAAATCCGGCGCGGTCCGGGCGTGTTCGACCGAAATGCCGTTCGTACGACCAGCGGTTAAAAAATAAACCGTTTAATTTTCAACTCGTCAACAGGTCCAGTGTGCGTGCCGTAAGCGTACGCGATTCGCGACATTTCGTGTTTTCGTAATTCGTACGACCACGCGGACATTTGCCACGAGAAATGTCGACGAACGCGCGTTTCGTTCGAAAGCGCGTAATAATTACGGTTATTATCGGTAACCGTATATCCGTCGTGATCGTGTGTAACGCGATCCTGGTCGTCGGAAACGACGAACAGCCGACCATTGCCGGACGGGACGATTATACTTACTTTCTACTACGCGCGCGCGTACATTTACGACGTAGGCGGACGCCGCGGGTGATCGTTGGCGACTCGAAAACGGTATTACGTACGTGTCCGACGAGCCGGACACGACTTTCGTTCGGGCGTAATCCGTCTTTCGGTTTTCTATTCCAATCGACCTCGCAGTAACGTTACGGTTATAACACGTGTTGTATAATCGGTCGCTGGATATTACGAGACGACGGCGCGTTACATTGACGAAATCGTAAAATCGTTCGTCTCGGAAACGGCAAATAACGTCCGTGATATTGTATACGTGTGTTTTCGTTTTACGTAAACGATAGGATAACGACGAAAACCGGACGCGCAACGAAGTAGAAACGGAAAACAAAATTACGCCGGGTACGCGAGACCGAATTGAATTAAAAAAAAAAACAGATTAATACGCCCCGCGGCCGTGTCGGACGTACGAAATGACCGTACACACGCGCCTATACTCGGGGCATTGTGCCGAAAACAGAAATTATCGTTTCGAAAAATAAAGGCTCCCCGTTAAAACGGTATTTTTGAAAAGCGCCTTTTCCCTTTTTCTGTCCCGCGTCGTCGCGTTCGAAATTCTAACGACCGGCACCGTAATGTCGTCACCGTCTTCTAATCGCCGCGCGCGGTCGTTTCCGTTTTGGAAGTGGCGCGGCGCTTATGTATCACTATATCATATTAAGCGTACCGTGTCGTCGCGTCGTTTTTCATCCCGCCGGCACCCGCGGCCGAAACGAAAAACGCCGGCGAGGGATCTCCGCGGCCCCAACGTTGGGAACGGATTACACCAAGAGGATGGGCGAATTCGTTGGCGAGCAACGTAAATAGTACCGTATTCGAATGTTACGGACGAAACGATACGCAGGGACACAGGCCACCCGTGGGCTGAGGTATGATGCGAACGGGATTGAGTTTTCGACGCGGCAAACGATAAAACGTTGTTTTCTAGCGGTATCGTCCAACGCGAAACGATTATTATATTAACGGCGCCGATTAAACCGTAATTGGCCCGTACGTAAATCGAACGGGTTTTATTTTCCACGGGATTAGCACAGTTTCATAGACGAAATCGTTTTCTTTCGTCCCACCTCCGAAAAACGCACCGGTTTATATTTCCGACAAAATCCGCGTTCGTTTTCCGACCGGGGAAAGACAAACACAAGCGTATTATCCGCGAACGAGCGTCACAAAAGCGTTCGATATTTGTTGGCCACGTATAAAACACGCTAAACGTCGCCGTCGTCGAAAATACCAACCATTACTCAATCGACGAAATTCAGTACGGTTATCCTAACCTAACACAACCGTCGTCGCCAATCAGAAACGTAGGCGCGTAAACAACTCGAAAATGGTATCTACGCGTACTCGGGTCGTGGTTTTGTTATTTCGTAAAAAATTCGATGGCCCGTCAACGTGTACACACACACACACACACACACAAACACGTGACGACGGCGACTGTACTGCGTACTCGTGGACAAGAGAACGGGCCGGGGGCCCGAAATTGGAACGAAACCGTTCGGGCGACCGACACACATTCAGGGCGCGCACAGAAACACTACGGGTTTACGAGACGGCCGGACGGGTTATTGGGGACCCATTTCGAGACGGGTACTAGCGAAAAGTTGGGAAAACCGTATTTTCCGCGTTCGGACGATCGACGTGTATATATATACGCGCGGTCTCGTCGTAATATTGTAAAATATACGCGCGACGTGACCGCCGTCGATTTTTACTCTCTCCTAGACACGCGTATGTATATATGTACGTATGTTTTTGCGCGTATAGGTATATATGATTTCTCGTGGTTCCAGAGAATTCGCATAAACCGTATTACGTACACACGCATATATATATATATATAAAATACACACGTACTGCGCAGGGGAGCGCAAAATCAATAGGATTCGTTATATATAGGGAAAAAACCTCAATCCGTTATATATATATGTAACGTACGTGAGAGAACTCGGCGGGGTATACGCGTACGAGTGTAAAGTAAATCGCAAAGGACCTCAAAGGCGACGTGGAAGTAAATGGGATTGCTTTATTTCGACGGACACCCGTGCGGGCGTGTGTACGTTCGGTATGATTTCGTGGTAAGGACGAAAAAGCGGACGCGCGCGATTAATTACGCGCGTCGTTCGAATTTCGAAAACGTTTATTCGCAAACGGTTCGTTTTACGGACGGGTTTTTCCTTGCGAAAAGCGCGTTACTAATTGTCGCGAATAACCGGTTTTCGAGAAGGAAGAATACGAACGTTTTCCTCCCCCGGCGTACCACCGACGGTTACCGCGTCCGTACGAACCGTCACGACGACGTCCGCGTAGCCCACCAAGTCGCGCTCGGCCGTTCGCTCGACCAACTGGTTAGGGTATTCGTTAGAGTAACCGTAACCGTGCCCGCGGTTTCGTTTGCCACGGGCACATACGGCGGGTCGTTGTACACCGGAATGCACGACGACGTATAACCACCCCGGTTACGCGGAACGCCGGCGACTACACACTACTGTGTTTCTACGTATTTTTAACTACGTCCGGCGGACGGGTTAATCGAAAAATCCGATTTCCGGTTTACCGCGGACGACCGGCCGATAATATATTGTTATCGGTTAACGGGAAAAGCGTGTCGATTGTAGCGAAAAGGAAAAAAACGTAGTATCGAGTGGACGTTGTAAAACGTAAAGCGTGTGAACGGCGGTGGCGGTACGGGGGAGGGGGAACTGTAGATAGCGCGGAGGACGAACGCGTTTTATTCCTCTCGTCCGATAGGTTTATGTTTTTCTTTCGAGTGGTCGGCGAACGAAAAAGTCCGACCGTAACGCGCCGGCATAAACGGTATACCGTCGTTCACCACAAACCGACCCGACGACGGGCTCGTAAAAAAGTTTCGTCCCGTTTTCGAGTTTAACCACCGGCGCGGTTATTTATACACGATTGGAACGACGTCCGCGTAAGTTGTCCGCTTCGACGAACCGACGACATTTCGAAAATTCCACGCTCCCGTTTACCGCGCGACGGTAAATGTCCGACCGAAGTTTTCGTATACCACGGCGCCCGTAATTTACAAAAAAAAAAAACTACGAATATCGCGGGTAACTCGAAACGTGCAATTATACGCCTGAAACTTACTATTCCGCCGTCGGGACCAACGTTGTACGCGAAACACCCTGTATGTACACACACACACACTAAGATGGAAAACGTATAAATCTCTCAGCAAATCCGATTCGTAGACAATCGGCTTTTTAACCTTTGATCAAAAACACGCACACCCAAGCGTACGTGTGTATGTGTGTATACGCGCGCGTTTGAAACGAAGTTACGGACGAACGAACTTATATTTTTTCCGTCATTTTGAACGCCGATAAAATAATAAACGACGACGACCATACAAACACACACACACACACACACACACACACATAAATATATATAGTATACGACGTTAAAAGAACAGACATCGGTCGACAAAGACGTAGTCTTTAAAAAAAAAATCTATAAGAATGAATTAGGGAACACGCCCGAAATTAATTGCGCGTCGAAACTACCGAGCGATACCAACGAATAATTAACGACGGTCTTATCTGAAGTTCGCTACGCGCAATTAAACGGACGGTTTCGCCGCTATTCCGCGACCGATATATACGTCGTACAACGCGTTTCGCGAGTTCGATGGCGAACCACCGGCAGGTTACGTGAAAAATATACGCGTGATTTTCTAATTTCGCCGCACCAACCGATTGATACGCCAAACACATCATCGGCGATTTCTACGATCGCCATTCGGCCATCGTTCATAACCGCCGGTTCTTTCACTTTTTCCGCGTTTTTTCATCGGTCGTTGATGTGCCCGTTCGTCATCTTCAACGTGTCCACGGCCATCTTGGAAACGCTTATACCGCTGGTGAACCCTCGTTTTACTCGTAGCAGACTCACCACATAGGCCTTTGTTAACGTTTCCACGCACTGTGTTACACTTGATTTCGTTTTCTACGCAAAATTCGATACGAATCGTTCGATCCGTTTTTTTTTTTTTTAACAAACAAAACTCGCCGAGCTCGAAAAACCACGTCTACCCATAGCCACTACTACCATTTAAAAAGTAAACGACGAATATAGGCGAACATTTTATCCTACTTTGTGCGCGCCGACACGATTAAAAATAAAACCGTCGACAATCGGACTCTCCGAACCCGCGAAATTTAAACATTTTCCGTTACAATTTCAACACTCCTCGTACGCCATTGATATTCGTAAAACTATAGACCGGACGGCTCGCGTTACCCGCGAATGGATCGTCCGCAAACAATAGTCGTCGTTTCTTAACCAATCACGATGTGCGGTTATTGAAAACGCGGTTCCTTCCCGTCCATTCCCCACCACATCGCTTACGTTTTCGGTATAATTACTATCGATATTTTCCCACCCCGTCCGAGTACATCGTACTCACGCGTTTCGCGTGTCATTCGGACGTCGCGTTTAACTAGTAGGTTAGGGTAGGCCGTTTGAAGGCGAGAAACGTACGCATTTATAAAAATTTATTTACTTATTTATTTATTCGTTTACGCTATTTCGTTTGTTATCCGCGTGTTTCGGTGGACAATTTACGACGGAATAACGAATAACCGTACCGGGGAGTGGTCGGACGCGTCGATTTTCGGGACAAATTATCGTCCGCGGAACCGAAATCGCCGAATCCGACAGGTGGCTGAGATGATTGTTCGGCGTTATTGTCCAGGGGAGCGAAACGTCCGTGTCGTCGGCGAGAAAAGCGGCGAACGGGCGCGCGCGTCCCGAGGTAAAAAAAAAAAAAAACTAAACGCCGTGCCGTTTATTGAAACGTCGGGCGTGACGATATCGTGAACGCGTTCGTACGGAAAATAATGGTGTTATATGCGAGCACGCGGACGCGTCACGACGATATTTAGTAATCGCCCGGGCGCGCGGAATACGTACGCGCGCGATCGTTTATCATTCCTCCGGGGGGGCCCGCCGTTGCCGATTTTCGAACGCGCGCGGCTCGAAACGCCCGTACGTTGCCCGACGAAAATGAGAACCGATTACGCCGAGCGCGCGTTGTTTTTTTTCTTGTAGCTTTTTTTCGGAACCGCGCCCTACCTAACCATTCGTTTCTACCCAACTGGCGAACTAAAACGTTATACGTGTATATATCTATGTACGAGCTCTTTCCCGTGACAAATGATTTACACCGGCTTTTCTAAAGTGTACGCGTGTGTATGTTTCCCGGATCAGTTAGGATCAGTTCGGGGCGGGAAAAAAAAATATTAATAATAATAACGGCGAAACGGTTTTCCTTCGTTTCGGGGAGAAAAATTACGGAATTCGAAACGTACCGACGGAGGCGAAATATACGGCGTTTATTACCGGTCGTGGCGTACCGGTTATGATTAATCGTCCGTTTCGGAAGTGAGACGAAAAACGTACGAGAAAATCGACAAAAATTGTCAAACACCGTTCGTCGACTAGCCGTTTTCGTACATTAACCGACCGTTCAGCGCGTAATCGCACGACAATACACTCTCGTACACACGCCCGAACGTATAAATATACGAATCCCCTTCCCCAAAAATGAAAATTCCTATCCTATCCTCGTCCACCGAACTTTATAGCGACGCGTACGCCGGCTCGGCTCCGCAGACGTCCGTCGTCGGAGTGACGGACGTCGTTAACGGAACTGGCGGTTCGTAATATCGTTAGTTTATTAATATTATCGACCGCGGGCGCCTATAAATACATCCGAGTACACCTAACCGCCCGGAAAAGCCGTGTAAAACCGAAATACCGAACCGCGTAGGCCTATAAAAATACCCGGTCGGTCGATCGGGACACGTACACCGTCGATCGTTAAACAGATCTAATCCGACACGCCGGTCGGTGTACGTACGACGCGTATAAAGAACGTCCCGGGGCTTGTGTACGGTCCAGAAAGACGACGGCGCGGCCGTCCGTCAGGGATCAGACGCAAACGACGACGAGAGCGCCTGTACGCTTAAAAATAATTTCCGGTCGGTTCCGAAATACGGAGTGGCGATATCGCGTCACCGTAGGTGTTGTCGTTCGGCGAAGGATGTTACAGTAATGTTCGTCCCGTTCAGAGAAGTTCGGTAACGTTTCGAACTTACGCGAATCGGGAAGGGCCGTTTTACGTGATTTCCGATCCCGGTGTAGCGAATGCCACCCGGACGACCAAAAAACAAACCGTCCGTTCAAAACGGCGGACAAGAAACGGTCCGAGACGTTCGCGACACTGTCGGATCGTCGCGTGTATAATATTAGCCGGCGTAATTTTAGGCGCGCGCGTAGCGCCGGGTACGTATAAATATATGATGCGCGAGCGTGTATGAATTTTTCATTTCGAAATCGGCAAACTTTTTGTTTATATAATTCAGTTTGTTCCGCGGACGGATGACGGGATCAAAGGATCGAAACGCGTTCTCGACACAGTTCTTCACACAGTGTCGCGATAGTTTTTCGAGTATAATAACGAATATTTATGACGTGTACGTGTCTACGTAGCGAAGATAAAGCGATAATTAGTAATATTTCGAGCCGTCGTTGCGCTCAACCGTCGCTTCCGTATCGGCGGCGTTCTAAATTATGCATTACCGTCGCGGCATCTCGGGCCTTTAGCGCAGACGGCACGCACGATGGGGCTGGGGGTGGTGGCGTTATCCGAGAGTAACGATATTCGGACGTTCCATGTCGTTCGTACGTTTTGCCGGATAAACGAGCGCGTGATTCGCGTACGGCCACTAAACCAACGCGGTGAAAAATCTCCACGCGCCGTAGCGTTTTTCGAGAATACGTCGTTCACGAATGTTTTCGACTTCACGTGGTTCGCATTATTCGAGTTTCACGGTCACTCGGTAACGGCGTGTTGTCATTCGAGAAACGCGTACGGAAACAAAAACAAAACGGCGACCAACGGCCACGGCGAAAACTGCCACTAGGAAGAACTAGGAAGAACGTCGGGTTCCGGGCGGACTATCCCGCCGGAATTTCGGTCGTTTCCCGGGCCGACGAAGGCACTAATCGGTTTTGTTTTTCGTCCGAACGACGACGACGAAACGGAACGGGAAAAACGGCGTTTCGAGTTTCCTGCGGTCGTTTTCAAAGACCCGTTCCGCCGCCGTTGGCCTCACAAACGAAATAAACGTAAACGGACGAATTTTCCGCGTCGGTTTTTTCACAAAACGAAACGTACCCTACCCCTTGTGTAGGGTACAGACACCACCGTAACGGCGGCGATCGTTAATTTTGCTCCAACGTTCCGATCGGCCGCGAACGATTTTCGAAAATCGGGATGCTACGGTCGCGCCGTAGGTACGGCGGTTTCGTCGTTCGGAGCACCCTGTGTGAAAACTGGTTAAATAATTTCCGCGGCGTCCCCGGCCGTTTCTCCTCCGGGACCGCGATAAGGGGCGGTGGCGGGCCACGCGTGATGGGAATTAGTGGGCCGAAAGCTATTAATTTATAGTTTACCGTGGCGCGTCCCCCGGATATTGAAGGATCTATTCAAAATTAATGACGGGGAGTTTTTCTTCTTTTTTCCCCCGTTCGCCGTCCCACGACGGCCGCCCTTCGGGATTTCCTATATTTAATTGTCGCTCGTTACGCCGCGGCGTGTACTCGGGCGATTTTTTTAAAATTTTTTTTTGCTCGTCGAAACCTAGCAAAGACGCGACCGCAGTATGACGTCGTAAAAACAAAAAAAAAAAAAAAAAACGGCAC
>JAIPRN010005375.1:0-10878 GCA_025469175.1 Geopemphigus sp. TES_GeoC_2020 | reverse complement strand
TTAAACATTCACCGCGAAACAGAATTAATTATGTCTAATACTAAATATTACGGAAGGTCTGACCAATGCTCTGACAAACACCACACACTCGATGCTCTGCAAATATCACACTAACTAGATTTTCTGAAACGAGGCACTATCGAAAATTACCAAAGATTTCTTGGTACTTCCTATTGTTTGTTTATAATGCTCGATAGTATCTAATAATTTCTATATAATAAAATATAACTATAATCGTTTCGTTATAAGAACGTTTACAATTATTATATAGAAAGAACTACGATCATTTAAATAAAAACGTTTACAATCATATACAACTATATTATAGGCGATAATCATTTGCACATAATAGTGTTCATAACAATCCCTACTTAAAAAAAAAATTATCTAATCGTTTAAACTCAATTTAAAAACAAAAATTCTCGTCTACAATCTATTCCTAAAATTCATCTAGACCTATGGCATTCGGCTCTGGGGCGCTGCCAAAAAATCCCAAACGTTTTAATCCAAAGTACTCCGCCTAATCACCAACGGCCCTCCATATTTGTATAAAAACACACTGTCCATAACGATCTAAATATACCTCCTGACGAAGAAGTTGCTATAAAATTTACTATGACAATTTTCATTCCCGCCTCCTTCAACATACTCGTCTTAAACACCCTCCCCCCCAAATATTTTCCCGGTAATACTCCTCGAAGACTTAAGCGACAGTGACCAAGGAACTTCTTCAATTCTGATTGTATTTAAATACAACACCGTCGAAGCGCCATATCATCGGATGAAGTCTTCCACTCCGATCTTTCACCTTACATATTCCGTCCATCTTCTTATTGTTACTCTAGGAAACAGACTGGCGATTACCCTTAATAAAAACTATAAAAAAAAAAAACGTTATTTCAAAAACGTTCCCGCGCGATAAATCGGCGCCACGTTGGCGATTATACGGATAATCCGAGTTGGTAGTACGCGGTTTCGAAATTGGTCCAAAAACGGGGTACGTCGACGATTTTATCGATCGTTTTCGGTATTTCGTCGAAACTTTTTCGTGAAAAACCGGTTGAGTTTTCGTTTCGTTGGACGGTGGACGCTAAACATTTCGAACACGTCACCGCGCCGTTCGTTTGACGAATTCTTCGAACGGATACTGTCGCGACCGGCGCACCTGAACAAACGCACCACGACCACTCCGTGTCCGAATACAATTTAACCGCGGACGGAAATTCGGACGAAACGGATTTCGCGTAACGTTCGCCTAACGTCCGTTAACGCGCCGTGTTACGTCCCCCAAACTAGTCGCCCTATTTATCAATTCCCCACACCGCCACCACCCACCTCTTCACATTTTCGAAACTATCGATTTTCGCCGACGCCTGTCGTCAACAACCATTACGCAACGTACTAACCTCAACCTCCGTTTATCAATTCGTCATCTGTTTGCCAGTCAAAAACACGGCGAGATTCTTCAAGTACCATCCTGCGCACCGCTACGGAGTTATATATATATAGCGTAAAAAAACATACCAGCGAACGACCCTACGCGTCCCGTCCCTTGGATACAGAAGCTGAGTATTTTCCCTGGGATGTTTCTACCGGGACGCGTTCCAGTATTGCGGATCGTAGACCAACGCCCGTCAAATCCCGTCCCTTTCGTCGATATTATTCGTATTCGAATTCGAACATTCGTTACACCCTTTTATACGGCTCGAGTCAGTGCGCCTCGATGGTCATCCGCTGAAAATCCATCTTAGTCTCTGTTTAACCGCGATCGGCGACCGCCCCTTATTTTTCCCGACCAATAAAATTACTGTATTCGCTACGATTGACCGCTTTACGCGTCCGTCGATTCGCCCGACACGATTTATTTATTTATTAACGACTGACTTCGTTATTTTCGCCGTTTATGATTTTTTCGATAAACCGTTTCGTGTTAAATAAAAAGGACCGTTTAATATACGAATATTATATAATAATAACGTTATCGTTATTATCGTTGTCGAATAGATTAAACTTTTAATTCTATCGAGTGTTTTCCAACGGGCCGCGTGTCGTTGGAACAATCAAAATATTATTCAACCCGACGGGCTAATTAAACGCGACAATACGATAATTTTACGAACCACTTAAAATACGTGTTTACGTTTCACTCGAAAGCGGCGTACGCTAGTGCGTTATATATAAATATAACTATATAAAATACCACCTATTCGAACAAAATACGATAATAAAAACGGTAACGCGCTACGGGTTGTGTGTTTCGTAGAAAAAATATTGTATCAGCTTTGTTGAATAAACAGCGTTTGGAAAACGAGATTTTCGACGACAACGAAAAACGCCGCGATATTTATTATTATGGCGTCCCCGGGCTAATCGAACGTATTTATTTACCGTCGTCGTATTACGCGTACGTCGGCCGTTGTTCCGTACGTTTTTCGCTCGTTTGCCTCCACCCATCCCGTAATTGAACGTAAACGTCCGTCAGTTTTCTCGTTAAGTCGGCCTTTTTCCACGATCCTCAAACCGACCGTTCCCCCGCCAACCGTCGATAATTGCGCGCCGACTTACGCAACGCGAACGACGGAAGATTACTACACGAAATTCGCCGCCGACGGTATCCATACGTAAACTCGTTCAACGTGTACATTATCGAAACCGTTTTTAATACGTAAACGTCGTGTCGAACGTCAACCGATATGGTTGTGCCGTTAATTCGGTCGACTCGTCACGTTATTTTGCCGGAACGTCGTCGGTGCACAAATCGCCGGGCGAACGAAGTCCGTAAGTAAATTCGAAAACGATACCCGGGGACGCCGCTAATTGTTACAGCTTCCGCCGGCGACGTTTATAGTTATTCGCGAATAAATTCCGTCCGAGCGCGCTCGTCGATTTTTGTTCCGAATTCGCGCTGATCCGTCGGACGCGTGTTCCGTAATCCAAAAAAAGCACGCACCCCGCGCAAAATAAACAAATTCGCCGCCGGATCGACCGGGTGCGCCGAAAAATTCGGTTCGACCAATTACGTCGCCGGCGGTTTATCAACTGTTTCGGAAGCGCTCGTCCCCCCCCCGGGACAATTACCGCCGTTGATTTTCGTCTCATTCTCTGAACCTTTCCCGAACTCTCGGTCTTCTTGCCCGTCACGACGATTAAAGACCGAACCGAACGGAACACGTGGGCACAGAATATATTTTGCTCGTACGGAACGCCGTCGAAAGGGCCGCGCCGTCCCGCGCTCGGGTAATATTTCACGAACGACGTGCTTCTCGCGCGCGATAAACAAAACCGTTTCCGATTTCCCGTCCGTCCCTAAACCGGTCAATTACTCCGAGCTCGTCATTTGGCCGTGTTACCCTATATATTCCACGGTCATCGGGCGTTTTTTAAAACGCCACTAGTCGGACGGATATTCGACAACGTGTTTTTGTCGGGCAGCACTCGCGCGATTATTCGTCGTCATCGTTCCGGCGGCGCGCGCGTATGCGAACCGAAACAGCGCCGTCGAGAGACGTACGCGAGCCGACTTCCCCCGTCCCCTCCAACCTATCTCGTCGATTCGCCGTACGCTTTTAATAACACCCGCGCGGGCGCCGAACCTTACGCGGGTCTCGTATTTTCGCGCGCTTTGCCCGTACGCTTTCAATTGTCCCGGTTCGGTTCCCGATTTCGGGTATCGATTTTCGGTAATTACCGTACCGGGTATAAAACGACGTTCGTTTATTATTCGGACAGACGTTTTATGATTTCGACACTTGTTTACGCATTCAGTTAATTGTTTTTTACACTTTCGTCGATTTTTCCCGATTTCGATGTTGATTCCGATTCGCCGTTTTATTTCGACAACTACCCAACGCGTGGAAAAACGCAATTCGAAATATGGCGGCGTTCGTTACTTCGTTTACGGAACGAATTTAAACGTTTATTCGTACGACTTTCCGTTAAACGAAATTTATATATGTGTGTGTGTGTGTGTGTGTGTATGTGTATATAATAACTTAAATAACTAAAAATAATATTAAAAAAAAAACTTAATAACTTCGATCGAAAATTTAAATAACGGGCGACGACGCGCAGATTTATCGATCGATTATTTTCGACGTAAAAATCGTAATTCGATCCGAGTTATTATTATATTTTTACGGACGTTGCCTGGTGATTGGAGAAGCGTTTAGACGTTTTGAAACGATTACGGACGGACGAAGAAATACGTGTATAATAATAAAAACGGGTTCTTACCCGGTACGGATAATGTTCGCTCTTGGTCGGCCCGACGATCGGGTAAGAAAGACGAAAATGTGTCGTCCAACGAGTGAGTCGGTCGGAAAAGAAACCGAAAAAAGTCGACACGCCGCGGTCGAAGTCGGCGACGTCGATGGTCGCGAAACAATTTATAAACGCTCGGATTTCCCGAACGTACGGTTACCGCCTAATCGCTTACGTCGGAAAAATCTCGACCGAAAACGAACGTCGGCCGCGCGCGCACTTTCCATCATCACCGTCCGTAATTATCGCAAAAAAAAAAAAAAACGTTTGATATATCGGTACGCCTTTTCGGGCTTACCGAATAATCGTTTCTGTCGGCATTTACACGTTGTGGTCGTGGTGTGTCATAACGAAATCGATAACGATCCGTTTCGTAAGGCGTGTTATACGGGACCACAAATGTTTACCATTTAGGTAGTCCGGATAATATTCGGCAACGGCAACGTCCGTAGTTCCGACACAAACGCGATATGTTTATTGGACGACGTTGGCGGTCAACACGCCCGAGTTTCGGGTAAGTTTCAGCCGAGAATCGCTCGACGGCGTTACAATCGATACGCGATAAGCGTGGAGAATCGGCGCTTTCGCCCGATCGAGTCGTAACGGGCTGCTGTTGGTGGAACTATTCGATGGCGTCATCCGGTGCCGGTACGGAAACCGACCGTAAGTCGACGGGGGTCCGTACGCCGAGCGGAAGGGGGGGATCAGCGACGGTTCGAAAAACCGTACGAAAGGTCTCTTCGGCGAAAACGATAAAAATATAAAAAAAAAAGAAACCGCGGCGAAAGACGCGAAAATGGAAACGCGCGCCACGCGGGGAGGTTGCCGTGCGTGAACAAACGTCGCCGCCGCCGCCGCCACCGCCGCCGCCGCCACTGCCACCACTACCGCCACCGCCACCGCAACCGACACCGCGTTCGTATGGAGTAGCGTCCGTTTTCTCAGTCGACATTCGCCGTCCGATTCAAGTCGCACGTGGCTCGCGGTACACCGCGACGATTATTATATACATAATTCGCGTAGTCGTCGTTTTCCCGAATAATCGTATACGCGCGCAATTCGTACGTTCGAATCAGCGACCGTTGTACCACTGTAGATATTTGTCGGGCACTGACGTCACTCAAGTACCAAGGGCGGGGAGGCGCCTAATTTGGGAAAGTCCGCGTTTTTTCGCGTCGCCAAATTCGGCCGTTCCGAATACCGAACCGTTCTATTTGAGCAACGCAACATCACGCTCCCCGATCGGACCCGGCGCAATGGTAATTTACCGTTTCCGGTCGCCGTATGCAACACGCTCGCCGTCGGTCCACGTTTTCCGACAGTGTTCTCCGTAACGCGCCGCCGGTAAGTGGTTGGTTCGGTTTTTAACATATTACGGACGATAGCCGAGAGCGATTCGTTGGTCAGTTTCGAAAATTCCGCCCGGTAACCGTACGCCCCGAAATCGGGTAACGGTCGTTTAAAAATAGAACGAAATACGCGCGGCGGCCCACCAATTGGTATTTCGTTAGCGAAGTGGTTCCCGTGTTCGTAAAATTCGTTTTTTGTCGCAACATTTTCGATTATCGTCCGTGTTCGTATAGTACTGGCGTTTCGGTGTACGTCCAGTTCTTTTTTTTCTCGACAGTTTTCGTCGCGCATCCGTGGACGCGTCGACAATTTTAGAAGGAATACGTTGGTTTTCGCGGGCTTCCATTAGATAATTTTCAAACACAACGCGCGTCCGCGCCGAACGCGTTAACGTTTTCGGCAATACTTTTTCGTCACTTACACAGTTATGTCGTATAACGTCGTAAACGTATGAAACTTAGTTTCGCTATTATGTGGACTTCGTAACAATTGACGAGGTGTTGTCGCAAAATGTTCTTCCCCCCTAGGCTGTGTACGCGCAAGTATAATTCGCTTTGTGTTTGTCGTCGACAACTCCGCGGAAGATCTCTGGGCGGCATATCGCGGTTACATAATCAAATACTAGTCGAGTATTTCGAAAGTGCGTTCGCGAATAGTATTCGGAAATACTCGAGCGTCGGTAAGGGCTGAAACGCTTTTATTCGAAAAATTCTCGAACGGGGACACGTCGAAAATTTTCCCCCACCCACCGCGCGCCCCGTTTTTTTCCTTTTTTTTAAATTACAGCGATACTTTCCGCGAATACCGACACGGGCGCGTTGTAAAACTCGTGTAGTTGTTATCGGAACGCGAACGATGCGATAATTAACGAAATTACGATTAGGAAACGCGCGAAAACCGCGACGGATCTTAGGCGTAATACAATAATTACGCTTACTGAAACGAAAATCACGAAAAGTTCGTCGTTACGAGAACTCGACTCCAAAAGGGTCGGAACGGTATCTGTTTCATCTATACGATTCACTACGCGTTCCGCGGTTTATTAGGCAATATTTCGGGACGAATATACATATATACACGCGCGCACGTTAAACTATAAAATAGAACGCGTACGGTACTTTTCGAAGTTACGCGTGTATGTAGTTGACGGGAGTGGATACGCCCGACGCTAAAGTCATCTAAATCGTTTATATTAATATAGGACAGCGCCAATGTAAACGCGTACACTCCGATTTGCGCGTACACTGGGCCGAATGTATTGCCGAACGGCGCAACCGAGCGTAACGAACGTTACGTTACGTTTCTCGTCCGATTCGCCCCCGGGAATCGTTCGCGACAATCCAATAGACTAGTAACGGTACCGCCGCCGAACGGTGTCCACGCGGGACGGGCGTAACTTTAACGCGTCGGGAACCGAATCGTTAAGTCCGTCGATTCGAACCTAACCGCCGCTCTACAGGTACGATCGATAATTGGGCGCGCGTTATTTATACGCGGGGCCCGAAACTAATCGGGGTCGTGTCCGCGGGGCGCCAGTAACGAACGCGTCCGATTTTCGTGTATTTCGTTCGCCGTATTATGAACGCGTACACTAATAACTAGCGACGCGCTAAACCGTCCGTTGTTTTTGTCTCCCCCCCCCCTGACGACGATCGCGTTTTCGCCGAACACGTAACGACTGCCCGCACTGCGCGGCCTCCGCGGTCACGTTATTAATTTCGGGTACGAATAAAAAAAAAAAAGTCAAATCGACCGCGCGTTAAACACCGGCCGGCCAATAATGAGTTATTACGCGAATCGCACGGTATTTACACAGTTACAGCGAAGTTGTTCTATTTGTGTTCTCAACGTCATTGAACGTTCACCTTCAAACTTCGTGTGTTGACTTACGATTTGGAGGCGCACGATTCGATTATGTATACAAATTTTACACGAACTATAAATATATCGCGCCGGGGCTTGGCCAGTGTACGATACATTCGGGAACCGCGTATCGTTGCGTTTAGTACACGTTCCCCGTCCGAGCAATTATTACCGCGGCGCGTTCGTTTCGATTATTTAATAACCGAGAACGTTTTGCACGCGTTCGAATATCGCACGATCGCGTTACGGCTCGTAATCATTATAAATTCATTATCGACGTCCACTAATCATTATGACCCGGTCGAAGGTCTTCGTAAAAAAACACCAATCCTGCCGAGACCTCGAGCCCTACGGATTGATGCGCTCACTTTGTACCGTAAACGTATCCGCTTTCCGTTCGATCGTTACGCTAGACTAAGCGCCGAATTTTCCGACGGAAATTTGATTTCGCCGACGGCTTCGGGCGAAATTCGAAAGTCCGCCACCACCACCAGCTCGCCTCCCCCCTCCACCAATTACGCGTTAACATTCGCTCGACTAATTGTAAACACGTCGTTAAAGGAATTTCGAAATTTTCCGTATAAAAATCACGCGACATTATCGACTTCGGCGTGTTACTTTAACGACGTGTAGGTATCCGTTTACCGTACTTCGTACCGGCAATTATTCGATTTTATTCACTTTCGCCGGGGTGGGGATTAGTTGGCTTTTTTTTTTTTGGAAAAGTAACTCGCATCGTACGATTGTGATTAGATCGTCGTTACGATATTACACGCCGTTATCCGTGCATTATGTTGGATGATTGATCGATCGCCGCGAAAAGCGTATTTCGCCGTAATTGGTCGATATCGCGTTTAACGTGTTCCGGCGTTAACGTTTGTCGTCGTCAACGAACCGATGGGAACAACGAAAAAAAACGGTCACTGGACGCGCGTGGTGGTCGACATAGATTTAACGTGTAAATATGACTTTCGACTAAGTAGGATAAGAAAAGGAATATATAAGGGGAAGTGTAGGAGTGGCGTCGATTATGGATAAGACGAGGGAGAATAGACGTCGATGGTTCGGTTATGAGGAGAGAAAATTGGGTAGCAGTAAGAACGATTATGGAATTGAGCGCGGAACGAAGAAGAGCAATGAAGAAGTGGTTGAACGTGATATGAGGATTGTGCGCGTAAATGTTACGGGAGATCGGATCAAGTGGAGGACCCATGGTGGCCGACACCGAATAGCTGGGAAAATAAGGCGAAGAAGACGATAATTGTCGGGAGAAAAGCGTGTATGAAACTCGCGCCGAAACCCGACCGAGCGTTTAAACGACAATCCGCTCCGCGTTTGGGTACGTCGACGGCGCGCCGATTAAAATGTCACGAATGGAAACTTACTTCTTAACCGCCGTCGCCCGAGTAACCTATAATACTCTATACCAATTACGATTACCGCGGACAACCCGATACAAACGACGTCGTGGGTCGTCGTCTAAGGCGTTTTCGTTTCGTTATCGGCCGGTACCGTAAAATTGATCGCCGTCTGAAAACGGATACCCGCCGCGCGTACTATTCGAATGTCTATATTCGAATAGTACGCGCGCTACGGGTGGCGCATACTAATGGAAATTATTCTACGCACGATCCCGAGAGGAACAGGAAACTATCCGTACTGTTGTTGTACGACGGCCGAAACGACGAAAAAACCTCCGCGGATCCGTATATTTATACACGTGTCCGGTACGTCGACTGCGTAAACATTCCGAGCTCGTAAAACTCGGAAAAGTTAAGTCGACTAATTGTCGCAATTACGGCGGAACGTTTATATATTCCCGCGCGGGCGATTATTCCAAATTATAATTAAAATTCGAAACCGACCGGGTTACAATTCGTAATAACGCAAAAAAAGGCCGCTCATTTCGCGTACAATTTGTGTTTGTATTGTGCGACCGTTCGACGGCTGTTTTAATCACGAAGAATTTATCGCGGTTTTTTCGTCGCCACTCTTGGATGGTTTGAAAAAGCATCGTCCCGAGATCACTCTCGTTAAAACAAACAAGCGAGCTTCTGGTACCGGTTCGATTTTCGTTCGGATAAATCTTCGTCGATCGACGATCCTTTACTCGACAATACCGATCGTCGGATATTGTCGCCCGTTGATTTCGAACCATTTTTTCGTTCTACACGAATTTCGAAAAGAAACCCTAACCTCCGTTATTCTCCGAATCGTTTCGGAAACTCAAATACGACGGCGGTTTTAATCATATCTTAAACGCCGTCGGTAAGTTTGTAACGCCTCGCAACAGGTATCCAATAACGACGTGTATTATGTTAATCGAGTATTCCGTAATCTGTTCGAACGATTTATTATTTTTAAACTTTCGTAATACGCTATTCGGTGAAATCTATAATAGGATTCTATTTGAAATTTAAATAAAACGTACGAAAATAGTCCGAGTATTTTATTATATAATGTTTAAAACGAATACGCTAAAAATGGATTTCGAACGAACGAGACGCGTTATTTTTTTACATCGGAAACATACGAGGTTGTTTTCACAATAGACGAGCGAGACGATATGCGGTCCCGTTGAAAATATCGATGAATCTCGAGCGCGTCGTTCGTTTAGACTCGCGGCGTGTCCGCGGAGATTCACGAGAACGGGGACTTAATAATAATAAAGGTTCTTAACGTACAGTCGCACCGAATTCGTGTTTCGAACACCAACGGAACCGTCGTGTGACGAATTTCGTTATGAAATCGGCGTATTGGCCGCCGTGTGTCAGAACAAAAGGGACGCGGGGATCGTGTAGGATTTGCCGAAACGAGAACGTTTCTGCACCGTCGGACGGAACGTTGGAACGAGTGGGGCGATTCGAGCGCGACGTTTAGCCGGAAAAATGTGAGGGCATGTTTCGAGAAGATAAAGGCCGTGGGGTTAGTGGTAGGCCGCAACAAAAGCGTATCGTAGCAGGCCGAAGGTTAGGTTCGTGGAATGCGGGATACGATTATGTGGGCGAACGTGTAAATAGACGCTCGTTGTGGCGTACGGGTGCGAGAAGAAGAACCATTCGTACGACGCGCGTAAATTCGTGGCGCGCGAAATCGTTGGCGCGACGGACGCGCGTTTCGATACTCGTCCGGTCCGTTACCACGGTGGATCACCTCCCGTCATCGTTTCGGTCGTACGCAAAACGTTCCGCGAACAACTGATGGACCGCGTGTCCGGTCTGGGCGGTCCGGCGCGGCTCGGCGATAGAGTTGTTTACTCCGTCCGCGCGATTATTATCGCTCTAAATATAGAGTACGGTACAAAAACACGGGCGTGTTTAAAATGCCGGACGAAAAAAAAGACGTTAAATCCGGTCGGTTTACCGGGGTGGGGGGGAGGGAAGCGTTTATAAAAAAAAAAAAACG
>JAIPRN010005374.1:0-10879 GCA_025469175.1 Geopemphigus sp. TES_GeoC_2020 | reverse complement strand
AAAAAAAAAAAAAAAAAAAAAAAAACGAAATCGCTCGTACTACTACTCCGTCGGCGTGAATCGTCGTTATTCGTGCGTGTACAAAGCGTATAGTAGTCGACAAGTCGGCCAGGTTATTGCGAATTTGTCGCCCGACATTGTATTTTGCATACGAGACCGGCCGGCTTTACCGCCGCCCGCGTGTTTGATACGCCTATTTTCTATATTTCATACCGAAAGAACAGACCGTTTTGCACGCGCCATTAACCCTTGAAACCTTTTTGGCTTTTGCGCGCGCGCGTATAGGTTATAATTTCCTCCTCCCTCGCGCGACCCCTTTGCCACCGGTATCAATACGCCGCCCTCTTTTACCGACACCTATATATATATACACACACACACACAACACACCTATAGAAGTCCCGTGTGCTGCAGTCCTTTCACACGGTCCGCCGCGTTTTAGACGCTCCAATTCGCGCCGATCAATGGATTAGTCCGTATAATGTTTTATGGTTACGGCGGCCAAAATCGGTATAATAATGTACGCGCTTTTATTGCGTTCGTTCGCGCCGTCGTGTAACAGCGTCGTTGTTTTTCGGAGTGATATTTCCTCTCCCTGCCCTGTACAATCGTCGAGCGCGAGCTTCCCATACGCGTTAGAACCTTATAGCGGTGACGTTGTCGCGGACAACGAACAAACATTACCGGGACGTACATTTTCGTGGGTTTTTCTCTACGATTCCGTCGTATTCCGACGACGATTTTCGACATGTTTCGTCGGCGCGTAAAACGTTCTTACGTCGTTCGTACGTTATCGCTACTGCGATAGTTTGTAGTATATATTTGCATAAGTACCGTACTCGTAATATTCGTCGTATTCGCGTATAATTATATTATGATTAAGGAGACTGTATCGGAGTTCTGGAGTATTATATCCTCTCGGACTCCACCGTCTGCTCGCGCCCGTTCCCATTTACACGATACACGCTAAACCAACCAAGTGTACTATTTCCCATTGGAGATCTATGGCAAAGTGTTTTGGTCTCACGCACTAGTTAACGTTAATAGTAATTAGGACGGCGATCGACGACGTTTTTCGTTACACACTTTTTCAACGTACTATTCCGATATTGTGCTGAAACGGGTTTGCGAATACACGCGTTCGACGTTATTTTGTAAAATCCCAAACAGCCGTTTTAAACATTTCGCGACGAGATATATAATACATAGACAAGGGTCGAACTGTTAGTGCACACGATACATTTAAAGGCCTTCGTTTCCACGGATTCACTTTTTTTCGAAATATTGGACACGATACTTTCCGAGTTACAAACGTGTTTTAAGCGCACACAATTCTCGTAACGTATAATTGCTTTTAAGTTTTAATCGAAAGTTTCTATTAGTTTTTGAACGTTTTCGTGGCATTTTTTATTGTTCGAGTCGTTTTTTTTTTTACCGACTTTTTAGGAGTTTGACTAAATTTCGGACTAAATTAATTTAAATACGAAATATAAAGCGTTTTTGCGTACTAATAAATTATTTTTAAAAATTTGTATACTACGACTAAGCTTTTCTGTTTTAGAATTGGCTTAATCGTCAAATCGTCTTATTTCGTATCCTTAAAAAAATAAACATTACTTAAAGTTTTAACGGTATTTCTCGTTTACGGATATAACGTCCGAGCCTTAAGTTATAAATTGATAAAAAATGCGCGTAGGTCGGTCATGGTGGGGGCACCAGAGGACGAAAGGCTTATAATATTTCATAAATACCTACACACACACACACACACACACGTATATGTGTACATATAGTACGACGCGTGAAACGGTAACGTGTGCCTTGTGGTGTGGAGGGCAGTCGGTTATATAGGCGGAGGGCTTTCCTCGGCTGTTGTAGACGCGCCGCTTTGTAGATAGTTTTAATTAAAACCGACCGAACGGACCATTGTTTTACGTCGTCGTGTACGCATATATACGATTCTCTCTCGCTCTACGACGGCGACGACGTGACGTTGCTATAATACTGTCGTCACCACTGGCACCGGACGTCTCGAATAAAATTGCCCCGCAGGCATTTCGTTTCGTGTGTGTGTGACTCTCTCTCTCAGTCTAATGAAGATTTCATCCACGTACTATTGTCATTGTGTGTTGCGCGCGCGCTCGCTCCACGGTTTTAACACAATAATACACGCGCGGATAACTAATGACTTGTCGCGCGCTCGCGTATACATATTACACTCGGCGTGCGAGAGACTTGTACAGCGGCTTTCCATCTGTCATCGGCCCGTCCGTTGATTGCGTCTTTCTCTCTCGTTCCCCGAGTACAACACACATATATCGTACGTACATATATATAAAACGAACGTTTTTCGCGTCTTTCTCAGCCGTCATCGTCGCTGTTGTATTATTATTATTATACGTATTTTCGACGGTCCCGAGGTACTTTAGATGTGTCACGTAGTTCCTCGCCCTCTTCGTCTTCACCTTGCACGGACAGCGTGCGAGCCGACAATCGTGTAAAAAAATTAACGCGACGTTCCACGGCTAACTTGATATAACCTTTATTTCGTTCGCGTTACGGGGACCGCGGCTTAAAATTATTCCTTTTCCGTACCGCGCTCGCTTGAATTCTGAAGTTCTGTCGTTTGCGTTTAAACATTACGCCCGCAATTACAACGGGTTGTTGTAATTCGCATTTTTTACGAACCGTTCAAAAACGATGGAGAATTATCTCTAATTAGATAATAAAAAAACGCGTTACGTAAACGTCAAGTTCACTATTTGCTTTGTTTTTGGGAAATGATTCTATTTAAGATCTTCGAATAACGCGGTAAGCTTTGAAATTTCCTATTACACGTTTCCTGTTCGCCACTGCGCAAAGTTTGTGGTAGCGCGCAGAATTTCAGACCCTGACATCGAGATTTAATAAATAGGCCGGAATTTTACAAAATATTGAATATCGTATATATCATTACACAATTATCGCGTTTAATTTATCTTATATTTCTATATAATCGCCGTCTAAATTTTTTAAATACTACGTACGCATAAAATTTTTACCATTCGGTCGAGCTTTTCGTACGTATTGTACAAAGCCGGATTTTATCGATATAAATTCATATTTTCATTTTCGAAGTAATTGTTATTTATAACATTTTCTGTAGCGAAATTGGAAATCGCGTTCGCGCGGTTTCGTCGTCAACGATCGACAGGACATTTTGAGCGACCAAACATTTACGTTTATGGTCGGCATCGTAAATCGTAACATCCCTTTCTTATCGACGTAAATAATGACAACGCGACCAAAATTGTATACGAAATAGTGCCGTTGAAAATGTAAAATACGTGTCGTTCGCGTATATTATGTCGGCTCGTTTCTGCTTTGAAAGTAAAATCGAAGGATTTTGACGAAAAGGGATTGGTTCCGCGATGTTTTCGGGGAAGTGAAAGCGATTAAGTTACGACGACGGGTCCCCGGTGAAATTGGAAAAAATAATTTCGGCGACGTCGTCCTCCGCGGTTACTACGGTTACCGCGTATATAAAAACGAACGCGATTAAACGTCAATTGTTATTTAAAATTCGATTTCGCGTGTATCGAAAAAGTTAATTCTGTTTCACTTCCCATTTATATATCGCGACGTAAGAACCACACACACACACACACACATTTATATATATATAGCGATAGCGATATCGAATTTTTAAAGGCGATAGATGGACGGACGAATGATGAACGAAGGTGGAAAACCTACACCTCGTATTATTATCGTCGGTGAATTCAATTTAAAAATAATAAACGAATAAAAACGGACCACCGCGGCGCATATTTTCGACTTCGTATTGCCGTATATATATATATATAGTTATTTGCAGAAAGTGAAGAGCGGTGGTCCGTTTGCCGTTCAAGCGCTGTTTCGGAATTTTCCAAACGTATGAAATATTTCCCAGGTTCTGCTATGTGCAGCGCGCCAAGAGACGATGTTATATCGCCGCGTATTTATTTATATATATAATAATAATACGACGCGTGTATAATATATGGAAAATATATGTGTACATCCGTGGAATGTCATAAACGAAGACGATGACGACGACTCGTCGCGCGTGATATATATATATCATAAATACGTTCGGTCGCGAAGACGCGGCATTTCGTCAAAGGCGAATCCCCCCCCCCCTGTTAAATGGTTTAGAAAACGTTTCACGCGCGATCTATTTCGCGTTCACGTACACATTTATATAACGCGGCGTGTACGCACGAATCGGACGAATCTCTCTCCCCCCCCCAATGTTTCGTTTAGAGGATAAACGGGTTGGTTCGCGGCAATTGGGCGGAATTTTTTCGTCTTTAGACAGTACGGATTCGTTAGAAATACGCGATAAAAATTCGTGATAGGCCATTGGAGCAACAGTCGTCCGAGGGCTTATTTTAAAAAATTCGATAGAAACGACTACTTGTCTATTCAATACTTGTTATTGGGTGGCGGTAATACGTAACGACGGTTTACCCGGGGATACGCGTTACATGGTATGCGTGTGACGACCATTCGTTTTGGTCCCCGCCACAATGTTTCCATGTTCGAAACGTGTGTATATATATATATAGTATTTCAAACTCAATTTTCGTATCCGAACGATATGTCGCCGAATTTCTTTCGGTTGTTCGTCCGGTCGTAATAATAACGAAACGTGTTAGGTACACTAACGCGCAAATAGTGTGGGCGAAATCGACCGGTTCGCGACGGTCAATTATATCGTAATTAACCCGGCGAACGGACGTTTGACGTATCTTCCGTGGATCGCGTTATGGTTTCGTGATCGAGACTAGTCCGGCGCCCGTATACAAATTAACGACGTGTATATATATAGATAGTTTCGACCGTCGAGTATATAATAAACGTCGTAAACACATTTTCTATAATAGAGTAATAATATATACGTTGGCGTATATATATACGAACGTTCGTGTAGGTATTCAATTTAACGTCGCGTTGATTGCCAATCCGCGCGAATATAATAATTACGATATCCGCGGGACGAAAAGCCACCCTCCTGCAGTAGCAGCAGCCACCGCCGCGTTAATTGTCCGAATCGAAATTTCCAATTTACCCTCCGATACTCGACGCCCTCCGAGTTTTCCGAAATAAAATATATCAATAATACGACGAGTTTTATCACTGACGGGCCCCGACAGCAGATCGGACGAAATGGTTTGTCGAAATACACGTACTCGACGGCGTTTCCCGGGTTCGCGTTCCGTTATTAAGGTCGACGAGATGACGAATAATGTGCACGACGCGCTCGTCACGTTAATGATACCGGGGTTCTGGTCGTTCGGGTATACGGCGTGATAATTATATACCGTTACGTACGTCGCGCCGCCCGTGTTTCGTTTAACGTACGAAAACGTTCGTATCGACACGCCCCTATTATATATATATATATATATATATATATATATATATCTAACCGAATATCGAATTCGTTCTGTTACGGACAGGTACTATTTACGTGTAACGTATATTTTCATCGCCGCCCGGTAAACCGAGTATATTATTTCACGCGGCCTTATACGATTTACGTACGTACAACCGTCGGTCAATTACGGACTCGGCATAAAACGATACGAATATATACTAACCAGTATGATATATCGTTATTGTATTTTGGTTTCGTGTTTAAACGCCATAAACGCCTTCTCAACCGCACACAAACCCTCTTATCGCTAATTTATCCTCTACCACACTCCCCGGAAACCCAATGAGAAGACTCGAGCCTCAATGGCCTAGACATTTTTGAAATTAAGATAGCCGAATCGCCGTCGCTGGAACGTTTCTTCGCACACCCACACAGATGTACGTGTCGATAAAAAAAAAAACCGTTTCGAATATCCTTTCGGCCTATTGTAAAATAATTCGAGTACCGATCTTAAAAAGTCAAAAAAAAAAAATCGTTTTTTTTTTAGTTCCGAAACTTTCGGTAGGCGACGGACTCTCGTTTTCGTCGAATTCCGACCGGAATGTTTCGAAATGTTTCCAACGTAATTTTATAAGTACGGAAAATATCGCCGGTACACGATAGACGAACCCGGGAACCGCGATTACCTGAAAACCCGTACGCGTATATACTGTGCGCGCCCGCGCAACGCGATTCTAACGGCGTCGGTTATAATCGTTTCGCGTATAATTTGTAGTAGCGTTTTTTCGCGCTTAAACGAGGAGACATTCGCGACGAACCGATCGTTTCCGAAGGAGATATTAACGATTACGGCTCGGGGGTGATAAAAAACCACGGGCCTATTCGGGTTACTTCGTCCGGCGCCGTGGGAGTCTTGAAACTTCGTCGAATATTCTCGACTTTTTCGAAGCGAAAAAACGCACGGCGTATTATAACACACGTGCGTGCCGGTTGGTGGAATACGGGGCCGACCGGATTCCGGAACGACAGGTGGCTGGACGCGATGAGAAGCAGGTGCATCTTAGGGGGAGCGTATGGTGATGTTTGGCGGCGGCGAGTGAAAACCGTGCCGACGAATTTTTGTACGTATAATATACTACGCGCGCTCCCGTGGTAATCAATTTTTGTATTCTGTACACGCCAAGCGCTCGTAGTGTCTGTGTAAGCACGCACACAGGCGCCTGAACAACGAAATCTTTAAAGAGGCCAACGTCCGTTCGCCGAAAGTTAATTTCGGTAATGGCGTGCCCGAATACAATTGTCCGTATTCAATTTCGACCGTCCACGACGTTCCCGAACCGCGATTTTTAGCCGTAGTTGAACGTTTCGCCGCTCCTCGTAGTACCGTCGAACGATTTTTGAATTGTGCACGTCACTGGAGTGGGGCGACGACGACGACGGAGTAATTAATAACACTACCGGATAACGTGGACAATAAATGGACGAACCAACGTCACGCATACATCGCCCGCTGTCCCTTCGAATGTTTATTGATTCGATATGTAATAGATTATTCGAAATATTATCGTTATTTTGGTATTCGTGTAGAACGAGCGTTCCATATTTAGCGTAAACCTATTGAAAACGCTATTTTCTTTTCGTTATTCGAAAAAAGTAAACATAAATATTACAAAATCCAACGAAACGAGAATTTCGCGTAATATTTTCCGATCGACGAATCGCCTCGACGGCGATAGTATTATTTCGTTACAGGTTTTTCGGCGGTGTTAATATTACTGTATTAAATTTTCCGCAAAACGCTCGGACGGATTTACACCGGGAAAACCCCGCCGACACGTGTCCCCGGGGGGGAGGAGAACAATTCGTACATTCCGCGGACACGGGCGATCGACTATGCGCGTTTTTCGTTTCACCGTAATTGTTATTTGTCGAATTCGTTTTCCAGAGGGGCGCGTTGGCTTCCCGTTGGCCACCGTCGAATGCACGCCCGTTAACAAACAACGTGTACACCACTATACATATACGTACGACGGTCGGAATTTTTTTTTTTTTTTTTTTAATCCGACGGGGATTTCGCGAAATGCCGCTACGGCGTCGTTGTCGAGCTTATATAGGACGGGCTCGGCTTATAGATGGTCCGAAAAAATAAAAAAAGTATCGCGACGGGGTGAATAGCGTGACCTCGATTCGAAAACGACTATATATGTATACAAATTATATATATTTATACACACACACACACACACTAAGCGACTTTACGGTCCACTGCCCCATACGACCGTCGTTTGTGACGATAAGTATATATATACGCGCGCGCGGGCGAGTATGTACACCTATACCAGCAGTAGTGACCTGGAGGTGTGTGCGCGTCTGCTGTTGTATATAAATGGCGTGCCAAACGCAAGTCATCCGTAGTCACCGAAGAGATTGCGTTAATGTTTCGACGGAAATTTCGAACATTTTTGAACCCGACTTTTCGACTTGGCCGCACACGGCGTATCGTATATACGTACACGTATAAACGAAACGGGAGAATTTCGCGCGTCGTCGCGACGCCGTAATTATTTATGTTCCCGATGGCCGTCGACGAGAATTCGTTCACGTTCCCGTCGCAGTGTCGACAAATGTTGCGGCCGGGTGGCCGACGGTCGGTTACGAAACTGCGCGATTTCGTCCCGCTGTCGTGTACGTAACCGTACGGCTCGTTGTTTATTCACGAGCCTATGGCGCGCCCATATATATTTCGGCCTTATATTTCGCTACGTTTTGCACGTTTCAAGGCCATGCCTATAAACGAAATTATTTCGACGCGTACGATTTCCCAACGCGCCGTTTGCCCAATACTCGGTACGTCTACAGTTGGCGCGTTCCAGGGTAAACTGCCCTCCCCTAAGACGCGGCGCAAATATGACGATTGTTATACGCGAGATTCGGGTGAAATTCGCGCGCGTATAGTAGCAGCAATAATGGCGACGAATCGTTGTGGTGACTAAATACAAAAATATTTCGATTTCCAGTCGAGTTGTTCTCCACCAATACGTTCCGTCGGGCAACGACGTGTACCGCGTTGAGCCAAAAGTCACCGGGTAATTTCGCGTCGTCCTTTTTCGATTTTCGCAAATCTTAACGCGTTTAAGCGCGCGAAAATAACGATAGTACTTATGCGGCCTTTATTCGGGCGCGCCGATTATTCGTAAATTAGCGGCGGCAAAAATTTAAAAACGAATTAACGCCGCGTCGCGACGGCGTTTCCTTTATTCTGTTTATTCGTTCGTTATTTTAATATCGTGTTAACACTTTAAACGAAAAAACAAACCTAAACGTATAAATGATTGATTATACGTAAATAAGAAATAGGCGTCGTCGTAATAAAACGAAAAATGTCGAAAAGTTTACCGTAAACTTTCTTCAAAGCGTCTAAAGTTTTTCAATATATATATATATACATATAAGTGGGTAGGTACTTACACTTATGACTTATGCGAATAATACGTAACGAGTTAAAAACGAATTACGATTAAAGGAAGTTTTTCTTAAATTAACGAGTTTAAAATAAACTTTCGTCCCGGAGACTTCGAAAAATAATTTTAAGTACAATATGGTTTAAAAATTTTATTTTTTCTCGTCGCTGCATCAATGAAAACTTCTTTATTTACGTTTGTTCGTTCCGACGGAATATATATATATATATATTTAGCGTATACAGTTGGAAAAAATATTCGCCTTCGTTTACGCGAGCGCGTTTTTCATTAGTCCAACGCCAACGTTTTCGTTTCGCAACCCGATTGAACATAAATAATATAACCGACGCGTGTCGAGGTCCAGCGTATCGTGTATAATGTATTCTCGCGTCGTTTGTCTATAAAGCGAATCGCGTTGGCGGCGTATTATTATCGTTACGATTTTCGTACGACGTTTTTTTACGCGCTTATGGTTCGTTTTTAATAGCGGTTTTTTTTATTATTTTTATTTTCGTTCTTCGAGTGCGCGCGCGCGTGTGTGACCGTTTGGAAGTTTCGCGTCAAGTAAACTACCGACGTCAGGTCGTTGGGTCGTGACAGTGTGGGCGGGCGAGCGGCGGACGTATGTCGCGGGACAAATTGCCGGGAGAACGAACGCGCCCGTCACACGGCGCGCGCTGATCTTCGTTATTTACGGGTAGGGAGACAGCAAGCGCGCGCATAACCCGTTCGCGTAAATTGTATTTTCGTCGTCGCGACGTAGTTCTTTCCTGGAAAATATGCGCGCGCGCGCGCGTACGACGCGTTTATCAATTGTAATAAAAACGACGTAGCGCGCGTTTCGCCGCGAAACGTAATCGGGAATCGTACGCGAAAATCGGCGTATTTTTGTTTCCCGTTCAGTGACGAAACAAAAAACGGTCGGTTTTTTTTATACCGTTCTTGCGAGACGAGAGCGCCGATTAAGTGCGCGCGCGTAAGCGACAAGGGAGAGCCAGCGGTGGAGACATATCCATCGACGACGGCGCGATAAAAACAACGGCGTATGTAACGAGTACACTTTACGCAGTGTACGCCGCCGGAGGAGGCCGGCCGGGTGAACACTTTTTTCGCCGATTCGTTTTCAGCTCCGTATCTCCCACCCAACGTAATAGTACCGTCTGACGTATATAACGTTACATAAGTATATATATACAAGCGCGTCCTCCGGAATACGATTTACCACATTCAGGCGCCCGTTGGTAACGGTCTAGAAAAATCGTAACTTTACCAATATAAATAGGTAAACGCGCGATCGTGCAGATATCGCGTAAAATACGTAGTTATTCGAACGATCGGCTTTTAAAAAGTGCCCGTTGAATTCCCGAATTATCGTGTCGCCCTCCCTTCATATAAAGGCGGCGGCTTTCGTCGTACGTTATTGATCATTCGTTCCGAATGTACGGAAAACGACGATTTATTATCGGTGGTCGGATTGTTTCAAAACGCGCGCGCCCGTCGATTGCCGGCACCATCGTAGCCCAGAAAGAAGGGAGGAGGAGGACGCGTCGCCTGAAACAGACAGTTGGTCCGCCGAGGAGTTTCGGCCATATTTTTTAATTTACTTCGTCGACGGATCCCACCTGTGTACGTACCATTCCCCCGGCCGTAATAAACGCGATAGCCGGGTCGTGACGTCACCGAATAATGTCCGCGACGACGAGTCCGCGTAAAAGCGCGAGTCGTTGGACACGTCATAGTCACGCGACAGTGCGCCGCGGGGTCGGTCGTTTTTCGTTCGTTTCTTCCGCGGAATACCCTCCGTTCGTATTTCGCGAAAATCGAATTTCGTTAGTTCGTTTTTTTTTTTTTTAAACGGAAATTGCTTTTGTACGCGTTCGTTTTTTCGTTATTTAATATCGTACAAGCGTGTACTTACATACACACACACACACATACACACACACACACACACACACACACACACACACACACACACACACACACACACACACACACACACACACACACACACACA
>JAIPRN010005373.1:0-10891 GCA_025469175.1 Geopemphigus sp. TES_GeoC_2020 | reverse complement strand
ATATAAAAAAAAAAAAAAAAAAACGTTAGACGACGGGAATCGCAATAACGCGACAACGTATACGTTTATAACGCTCGTTGTATTATTTAATAGTTTTTTTTTTTCGAAAGTTTCCGCTACGGTAGCTGGCCGATCGACTACGATTGTGATATTAATATCGTTTCGTCGAAACACTGCACGGACCGGCCCGAGGAAATAACGAAAATTACCGAAGGCCCGGATCGAAACGGGCTGGAATTAGTCCAAGTGTCGTCGTTAACGGACGAAAAAAGAACAATATAGCGACAATTCACTGACGTTCCGACGGATTAATTCGAACAAATAATACGATTAAATATTGCTTCCGAATTATTCAACGTCCTACTCAAATAATTACAAGTAAATTGACGTCTCGTTTCCGTCGGTTGTATCGAGTTAATTTTTAACGTAATTATGTTTCGATCGTTTATTTCGTACGGCGAAGTAATTATTTTGAAATTCGCGTTTATTCTACGCGTAGAAATGTTCGTTCTATTTATATATAAATAATATGTTTCTATTTACGAATATCCCGATACTTTTTCCGATTACAGTTTTCCGTTACCGTACAACGATTCCAATTCGGTGGTCGATTATAGAATATTTCGTTGTATGTAGATTGGCGTCGACTTTTGCGGAATGAAGTCCACGTCGGTTAAAACGGCCACGCGTAATAAGTTTGAGTCTCGAAATAGCCGTCGAGCAAACCGTTTTATCGCTATTAACTACTACTTAGGTTGCCGGTTGTCGCGTTCGTTTATCGATACGGTAGTAAATTATTTCGTTTTCTCGATCATCAGGCCTACGCGATGGTCGTCTCGTGAAAACGTTCACAACGTCACAAATTACGATCACCGGCGTACGTTGGCGCACCGGAATCGGTAGGCCAATTTCGGGACGTATTTTCTCCGAACGGTTCGCCCGACGCGGCAAGTAACGTTCTACACGCGCTCGGGGTTTGGTTCGAGAAAATCGTCGTTCGTAATTTTTGGATTCAATTTAGGAAGTCACGAGCACGTCGCCCAGCGTAGACTGCTGGGCACACGTGCAACGTATTAAGTAGGTGTCTATTATGGAACGATAGTAATAATAATAATAATACGGCCATACGGCGATTCCGAGCAGAAAAGTGTTGAAAAATGGCGGCGCCGATTAGATACAGACGCCGTTTGGAAGACATTAAACCGACGAAGACATTCCGAACGCGCGCTATAACGGTGTATAAATCTCGGGACTCGGGCCGCTAGTTATGGTTAATTAACATCGCCGTTGTTCACTCCGTACAAGCCGTGTACGTAAGTTATTGGATCGCGTCTCTACTACACGACAAACCTCCGGCGTCGACGGCGGCGCCTCTAACGAGACGCAAATGCGCCCGCGATCCGAACAAATAATAGCCCCGGGTCGGCGGAGACGACGGTGTCCTTTTACTCGGGGGGATACGGCCATAACGTACGCCCGGGCGACTTCGGTGTACGTATTGCGCGCGCGTGTTTACATACATAACGCGCGGATTTACGGTACGTGTAGAGGCGTGTGTTAATAATACGCGCGTCCCGTTTCGTCCGTAGATCGCGATCGATTATTGTACAAACGCCGGGAACGCGTGCACGGGTCCGACGTACGTGATCCACGAAAACGTATTCTCGTATTAATTCGCTTATATATTTTAGTTTCGTTTTACGATCGAGCAGACATAAAATACGCTCGATCGACGTCCATCGCGTCCCGTGTCGTTTAACTTCACGACCGTAATAACTAGTCGCGTCGCACCGTTTCAACTAACGAGTTGAAATAAGGTCGGGTCGTACGTTTTTTTTACCTAGAAAAGTCAAATTTTGTACACCTCCCTCTCGTAACCGTGTACGACGGAATTTTTCGTACGTTTTCGCCTTTACGTCCTTTAACAATCGCGTCCTATATTTAGATAGGCCGCCGCGAACGAATTACGAACGAAGCAACACGCGCACATGCAACCGTGCGTTTGTGCAACTTTTCAAGGGGACCACTCAAGTTTTTCGAATTAACTAATTGAAACTAATTTTGCCGACCGTCGTTACTTGTGTAGTTATACAGGGCCCGTAACACCCATAAATTGGTGCCGGACAATAATTTTTTATTTCACTAACTGGCGTATAATTCCGTGGGGTAAACGTTAGACGGGCGCGCCAATAGACGGCGACGAATAAATAAAAAGAAAAACGATCGTAATTTTTTTATCGTAAAAGTGCCGCGATTATATTACGAAAACGTACGACGAAGGCGATTTTTACAATCGGAAATAGACGTCGAAAGTCGCGCGAAATAACGAAACGAGCCACGCGTTCGAGAGCGGTCCGCCGTGATACGACGACGGGCAAAATCGGTATCGGTTTCGTGCACACGAACTACGTGCGCCGGGCGGTACGTCGGCGAGTAAAAAAAAAAAAAAGAAAGAGAACGGGATAAAACGCGCGCGCCTATGGCAATGGCGAGGACCGCCGAAAAGTTTTTAATTAATTTTAAATTTAACGATTTTTAATCGTTCCAGTTTTCGTCGGACCGTAATTACGAATCGTTGTTCGACTCGCGGTACGTACAGACTCGGTTACAGACACTAAGGTACGGTTTTTTTGGTTACGTCCGTCGCGTATAACGTTTGGTCGCGTTATCGTTCCAATGCCGGAAAGTGTGGTGTACTCGCGGGGACGACCGCCTCTATCTGACACGTTACACATTTGGGTAGCTGGAATTAGAACTATACGCGCGTAGTCAATAGCGCTCGTGTTCAAGAGTAACGAGAACCCCACGCGGAAAATCTACCCCGAGTATCGTTAACTCGTAGTAGCGTGTCGTTATTTATACGCCTCCCCCCACCACCACCACCACCACACTCACGGCGGTCCGTGAGGAAGTGGTTTTACGTACGCTCGAAACCCGAACTGTTCGTCCTATAAAAAAAAAAAACAAACTCGTCGCCCCTTCGGGTGGTTTCGACATTTTACCGCGACCCGCCGTCCCCCGACCGCGTTGTTATTACCGTTCGTGATAATCAACAACGAGCGCAGGACGCGTCGACGTTGCGTTACCGCTAAATAAGTACGCCGGTTTTTTACCTCGACTATTTAACCGGGGGGGGGGAGGGGGTGACGAATTAATTACGTCGAATTCGATTCGCCCGAAAATACGACCGATAATACGAACTCTACACGCGCCTTTGCCGCCGACTAAGAACCGTCGTACGGTAATACGTTCGATTACGAAAGGGCACGGTGGTTTTCGTGGCAACGAATCTGATAGGTGTGGGGTTGGGAACGACGATTCACGACAATATTCCGTACGAAAATACGAGTGATTCGTAAATTCCTCGTTCGTCTAATATTCAAAGAAATACGTCGCGCGCGACCAATCAATATATATATACGTAATGAAACGATCGGTAGAAAACGCGCTACAGATATAATTATATAATACGCGCGCGCGTTATCGTTGTAACAATCGTTTCGTTTTCTAATTCGTCACTCCGTCGTATTCGTACGCGAATATTATTCTTATTAACGTTCCCGTATTTGGTTCGAGTTCGAAACGTTTCGATTTCGCGATTTCATTACAACGTCCACGTTGCGTATACATTGCGCGCGCGCGTATATTCACCGACGACATATTGACGTCTTACGCGGTAATTGTGCCGCGTAAATTATGCGCGAAATCGTTTATTAGTTCCGGGTAACCAGTTAGTTTTTACGACTTTGCCATCGGTTGACGGGGATTTGGAATATCGCGATTATTTTTGAGGAACGTTCGAGGACGGAGTGAATGATTCGCTGCCGAGTGGAATTTGTACACAAACATACGTCGTTTAAACGCCTCGATTGAATCCGTCGATCGTTTCAAACATGTCCGTTAAAACGTATTTTGCGCGAGATATTATTTAGGTTATTACGTATACATATCGCGCGACGAAAACGACAATGTACGCCTAAAAACAAATAATAGTTTATTATAGTTCGTAATACTGCGCGCGCGCGCGCGCACACGCACAACTCTTATAAACATATACACTGAAGGTAAGCCGTGCTCCAACTGCCGCGTTTAATCCTCCCGTGAAATTCGATAAATATTTTTTTTTAGATAAACTATAACCGGTTAATCGAGATTCATTCTGGTGATATTTTTAGTGTGCTTTTACGCGCTTACGTACTGCTCCTACGTATCTACCTGGTTATACGCCACTTATTATACTAATGCTTACGAATGTGTACATATATTATTATACAAAACGAGAGCACTGGCGCACACAGCGTTCGTCTGAGAACCGATCGAATTTTTTACAATAATACGATACACGTATATATTTCGAGTTTACGTATAATTCGATAATTGATATACCGAGAAATCGAACGATATTTGTTTAATTTAATATCCGTGTATGTGTGTATACCTAACCACATAGATACCGTGGTTGGCGCGAGTCATATTATACACACACACACATACACACACACGCACGCACGCACGCATACGGAATGACGATATTATAATATATTATATGGCAAAACTGGACGTTTTCGTTATATTATTCCTATAAAAAAACGTCTTTAAATCTTCGACGTGCGTGTTTTTAGTCATTACCGACACACCTGGAACGTTATATTTCGCTCGAAAACGTTCGCGTACGTACATTGTACGGATACACTGACGATTAGGCGAACTACAGTCCACACTAAAGAAACGTCGCGTATTTGTTATTAAAAGATTACGGTTTTAGTCGATTTCGTTGTTATTGGAGTTTAGGAATATTTAAATCGGGGTTTTCATTATTATCGCGCCACGGTTGCGCGTACGGAAACGGTCAATAAAACGTAGAAACGGCGAAGATTTCAAACGCGTATTTATGGCGTCGTATTAACGCTTTTACAGCGCGAACTCGAGAGATATCTACGAACTACAGCGTAGTACGATATATAGTGCCGTAATACGCCCACCACTGTTATTATAGATTTTTAAATAAAAATTTCGAGTCATTAAAACGTGTACGCAATAGGAAGCGCGCTTTGTTAAATTCCCGGTTTCTCTTACGTCATTTTTATTCGACGCGTATATTTATTAGCCGTGCGTTAACGGTCGGTAAATTGCGGTACAGCAAAATCTAATTTACAATTCGGGCGAATCGACGGCGCGTGTTTGTTATTTTTAAGCCGCGGATACGAATAAATTATTTATTTATAATTCGGACGATCGATGTTGATAACCGCGGCGACGAATCGATGGGGCGCGAGGACGCACGACTAGTGTATAAACCGTACGCTTATTACGTACAAACCTGAAACTATAAATATTCGATTCTACCGTAACATTCGTTAGGTACCCTTTTAAGAAACACGTAACGTAGAGAACGGCACGGGCGGCGCGTCCAAAGTTCCCCGTTCATGTCGAACGAAAACTAAATATTCCGCGTATAATAAACACTCGGTACGCTTAACGTTGTTAACACCGATCGTTTACGTCGAATAAAAGCAACGTTATTGCGTTCGTATACGAGAACTAACCGCGGTCGCGTTGAAAAAATATGGTTACCGTTTGAACCGAGTCTATGAATTGGCGGTGCCAAATTTTTAACGTGTGCCGGAGCGAGAGAGTTGATCGCAAGTTGTTTACCGGTCGCCTCTAGAACGAGCCGCGTACGTTTCGGAAACGATTATTACGACGACCGTTAAAGAAACGGAAAATCGATACCGAATATCGTTTTGTCATGAGAGCGCGTAAGTACGCCGAACAGCAGCTGGGCCGCGGCGGATTATCGCCCGTGACGCGGTGGCATTAGTACACGCGACGTCCGTTCAGCCGTCGTACGTATACACGGCGATTGTATCGTACGCCACCGGATACTCCGTATAAGTCGACCGTATTATATTATTATTATTATTATTATACGTGTCCGGAGAATCGCTCTGTACAAATGTACGTGTACTGACGACGACGACGGAAACGAAAACAACGCGAAAACCGCGAAATCGAACGACCGGAACGCGACGATACCTGTAGTTAATGTGTGCACTACGTTCGCGTCGACGATCGAATAGACCCGGTGTGGTGAGGTGGGGGGGAGCCGGCGTTTACGCGCGCCGTCGTGTGCGAAAAGTAAGACGAACATGTTCGCGGTCGTCCTTCCGACCGCGGTGTATGACACGAAACGCGGGCGTTACCTCGGTATGTTCGATTGACCAGCCCAACAAACTCCGTACGTACATTATTCAGCGTCAATTGCGGACGTGCACGTAAACGTACCTATACCGGCACCTGAGAAATCGGCTTTCGCCAAATGTCGATTATCTACGTGGCGCAATTGGCGGCGTGCGTAGTTACGCGAGCGATCGTTTCGACTGTTACGCCGAAAACTTCACATCGCTGGTGAAGTTCAAACGAAATTCAAACGGGAATCTGCGCGTCGCGTATCCGCCGCAGACGCGATACCTAATGATAATAGTACGGTCGATTTGGATTTTGTAATTCAACCGTACGCGTTCGTCGTGTCGTGCGTCGAATATTTGTTTGGAAGTGGGAACGAAAAACGTCTAAACACCTCGTTCGTACCTATTCGTATATTAATTTGTTTTCTTCTTTTTCCTCCGGCATTTAATATTCTTTAAGAATTTTCACCGTCGTCACGATCTCTCTCTCTCTCTCTCTCTCTCTCTCTCTCTCTCTCTCTCTCTCTACTAATTACCTGAACTAATTCTCTCCATTTTTCAACTCCCATCCTGCTAAAGTCTGTTGTTCTCCAACATCCGACCATGTTTTTCTAGGCCGTCCTCGAGGTCTCTTTTCCACTGGTCTCTACTCTAGAATTGCTCTACTTGTATCGTCCTCACTTCTTCACATCAAGTGTCCCAACCCCTGAATTCTTTGTCCTTTTATATAACTGTAAACTGATCATTTCTTCTTGTAGTTCTTTATATAATAAATTTATATATCTATCTATTTAACTATTTATTTGTCTATATAAATATGGAGAAAGAGAGTGAGAGAGAGAGAATGTTATTCACTATTTTTATTTTGATTTGCAAATAAATAAAAACGGTATTGTAATAAAATACTAAAAATTATAATCTTAATTATTATTTTAACGTTTCGTTAGAATTTAATGAACAAGCAAATTGACTATAAGTAGACATCATAAAATTATAAATATATATATATATATAAGTATGTATATATGTGTGTATTTTTATGTCGGTAAAAGAAGAAACGTATTATTTTAAGTACCCGGTGTACTACGATGTTTATTATCGTCGAAACGATTTTTTTCGAACGATATTTATCAGTTAAAATAATTAACGAATCGCGCGAATTTAGAAAAACGGTTTTTTATAACAAATAATACGCCCGAATCAAACAGGTACACACGTGGTATCGTATAATTCCAATTACTAATTATTATTATTGTAAATCTCGTATATCATATAATAAAAGTATATTACCTTCGCCGATTTCATCTATATCGTATATAAAACGCTTATTTTAAAATATACAATTCCATCGACGAAATACTATATATAGTTCATTCGCTCGAAACCGGAACGTTTATAAGTATTTAAAAACTATAAGCACCATATTTAATATATTTCATTTACGTCACGCGCGTATTAAATTTAATTAGCGACTAAACAAAACGACACGAGTCCAAAAAAAATGCCCCCGCGTAAGAGCACATAAAATTATGTATACGCGTTCTTATACGGTAATATACGTACGTAAAATGTAAACGCCGCGTGAAAATCCTAAATATGAGAGAAACGTCAATTATTCGAAGAACACAATGATGTCATCGTGTCCAATTAACTTAGTTCGATAAACGATTCGAACTTCGAATTATGAGCAAAAAATCGTCGGAATACGGGGCGTAGTATGAATATGTCCGGTATCGAAAAATATTTTAATAAATTATTGAACGAACGCGTACGAAATTATACATTCACCGATCGTCACGGTATTACACTTAATATATACATTACGACGTTCGTTTATCTAAATTATTCATTAGGCACGCATCTGAAAACGTTTTTTGAAACTGTTAGCGAATTTTAAATAATTAAGCCGCTATAATTTAAACGGCGGGAGACTATGATCTGTAACCGTTGCATATATTATCAATGGGTCGGGTTTTCGGCGTATAAAGAACAAACGAAAAAAAATCCGTTTAACGATACGTTTTACGGGCGCTTACGTTTTTTTATAAATGTTCGACCGTCGAAAACTCGTGTTCAGTAAAACGTACGCGATATATAATAAGAGCGCGCGTTACAAAAAACGTCGAATTACGCTTAAATTCTATTTAAATACCGTTTATACAAACGCGTAATATGAATACAAAAAATCCTACAACCGACGAACGTGCGTACACAATTAGACGCCTTTTAAGACGTCAGCCTTTCCACAACGAAATTAGCAATTATCTATATATATATATAATGCGAGGTCGTAAACGTATCCGCCGCGACGAATATAAAATATTATTAAAAAAATTATCGAAACCCGCTATCTTTATACGATATTATTTAACGGGTAATTCTTGATTTCGGATAAAGCTGACATTATAACCCGGTTATATAGATCGACCTTATCCAGTTATTCACGTGTCACTCGTCGAAACGCGAACGTTAAAGAAAAATGACGATCTATTATTATTAACGCGGTTTCGATTATTTTACTCTTTTTTTCCTACGCGTACGCGTGATATTTACGTTTTACGTGAAAATCGTAAAATTCGCCGACAAATACGCGAATAGGGTTATATATACGAGTATATGTGCCGAGAACGCAGTCGTTTTAAAAAAATGTTCGAATTTAACGTCGGGAATCGACGTATTTTGACGATTAACTGACGGTAACGATTTCGTTACGATAAAACCGGCAAAAGGTTCTGTCCAACGACAGTTGTCGATTAGCACGAAATCGCCTCCTGCCCCGCCGAAATAATCGACGAATTCGTTCGAATTTAATAACAATATCGTCGATTATCGCGCGCGTACGATCGATTAAAGCGTTTCTATCCAATTATATAACTATTAACATTTATGTTAAAATTAAACACACCGTCGCGTACATAACGTAAACGGTACTTGGAATTATACGGAATCTTCGTACATAAATATAATAACGGAACAAAAAACGTATATAACAATCGGTTTCGCGGGACGTTCTTCGTCGATGCACTGTGTACATTGTAATCGAAACCTTATCGAAAGCGCTTCGGTAAATAAGATAAATTTAAAATTTGTCAAGTAGACGAGTAGACGCGATATTATTATTATTATTATTATATTACTTCCATAAACCGTCTTAAAAAAAATAAACAAACACGCGATAATTGTAATAACGAAAATCGATAGGTTACGGATAACGAATAATCCGTTACGTACGTCTAAGTTCGTATTACGCGTTGAAATATTAAAAAACTCGGCGGAAACAAATTTATCGACGATTTTTCCCCCCTCCCCCGATCTTTCGCAATTTTTCGGTTATTTTTAATTACGATTAAGGAAAGTACTGGGATAACACTCCCCCCACTAAAAAAAAAGGTTTAGGAATAATGAATTTCTTACGAGACGTATATTTTTAGTCAATAATAACGAAAAACTAAGATATTTTTAAACTTCAATACACGTTATAATATAACGTGTTCGTTAATAACGAATAATCAATTAAAGTTTATAATGCGACTTGATTCGTTAATGTCATCCGATTGATTTATTTAAAAATGAACCACCTCCTCGAAATTCATGTCTAAATGTACACCACTGACCGGAGCGCAAACCGTGGAATTCACGGACGAAATGGAGAAACGTAGCGTAATACCGATATATTTTTCGCCTTAACCTTAAATAATAACGAAATGTTTACCGCCGTTCGAACGACGAATTTTAAACGTCGTTATTTATTTTAACGAAATAACAGAGCGACACGCATATTGCGGGATATACTACCGTCCGTAATCCCTTGTCCCCGGACACCGAACGAAATATATGCGTTTACATTTTTTAAACTTTATACAGTATACACGCGCCGAGCCGCGAACCCTCGGAACATATGTCTCGTGTTAACGGCGTCTATTAATTTATACAATATCGAAAAGAAACGGGACGTTGATCGATTTCGAAGTTACGTTCTCTACGAACTAACGAACCGTCGAGGACGTGATTTAGTAATTCGTGTCACATTCGAATACACACACACACACGTACACAAATATATATATAAACCTAAATAATATAACGATAATTTGAAAACTTTACACGCGTCGTGCGGCGATTACCGCGAGAAAATTACCGGCGAAAAAAAACCCCCGCCGAGACGACAACGAACGAACAACTGTTTTCTAGGTTTGAAAACGTTTTTAGCCTTCGTGTAGAGGATCAAAGCGAAGTGACGAGATACATATTCCGAGCGTATAATGGATCGATGTACGTATATTGGTAACAAAACGGTACCGCGTACTTCTCTTTAGAAGACCGTACGCGTTCGTAAAAAAAATTATATGAATAAATATACGTGCGTAAAATACCACGTAATAATGTATAGAGTTATAGTGACGACAACGATGAAAAAAAAAAAAATGTAAATGAAGTTTTTAATAGATATCAAACGCGCGGCGGCGGCGGCGGCGGCGTGCGATAAAAAGGGAAAAACGCGATTTTTTTCGACGAGTAGGAAAATTACCGGGGTTTTTTTTCTCCTCGCCTACGAATTCAGGTACGTGTATAATTGTTAACTATATAGGTAGAAATCATTCGACGGCACGTATGCCCGCGTGGAGGATTCTGACCTCATCCGAAATGACTTGACACAATGACGTTTAAATCGAATTACGAGTGTTTTTTTTTTTTTTTTGTCA
>JAIPRN010005372.1:0-10893 GCA_025469175.1 Geopemphigus sp. TES_GeoC_2020 | reverse complement strand
CGAAAAAGAAAAAAAAAAAACGGACGATCCGCCTAGATATTTATTATGGTTGTCGGTCGCGGGCGCGCACGCGGACACCGTACCTTGAACTCTCCGAAACGGGAAACCTTGAACTGAACCGCAGCCGAGCACGTTGCGTAGTTATAAGTAGCGAGCGACCGGTCGGCGCGCGCGATTGCCCTACTGACTCAGTCCGACGAAATCCGAACGGAATTCACGCGGCTGCGGCGGCGGTCGCAGTCCTCGGAAGGGGACCGGCTGGCTGGCTGGCTGGCTGGCCGACTGGCCGGCGGTAGTGGGGCGGCGCGGAACGATTGTTTCGTCCGTACGCGCCAGCGGTGGTGCCGCGGCCGTTTTCTCCGCGGCACACGCGCCACGGCCGCCCCTCGTTTCCACCGTACGGAACGACAACGGCCGTTCGTTATTATATTTCGACGTCTCTCTTACCGCGCCACCTAAACCACCACACCGCCAACCGGCCGTCGACGACGCGGTATCATTACGACGTACACCGGCCCGGTCATCGTCGTGGCCCGCGAATAAATCCGACGCCCGCGGCTCGCCGCTCCCGACCCGGAAGTTTTTTTTCGAATTTTCGTTATACCCTTATTATACACACTCGGTCGGGTATATAATACCGCGCTTTAATCCAAACCCAACCGTCGTATACAATAATAATAATAATAATAGGGTTTAGTCCGTATACCGTAAAATCTCGACGACGTACGTGTAAGTCGCGTGTAATGAAAAAAAAAACGTAATTATCGTAATATATATATATATCGGTCCGAGACGGTCCGCTTTGTCCTGAGGTCGGGCGAACGACGGCGGAGGTTTGAAAACAAACGTTTATCCGACGGGCTCGGGTTAAGCGTGTGAACTTCGTCGCGTGCAGCGCGTTCCACAAAATATCCGTTTATTTCGCGTTGTTCGTGTCGCGTCCGGGACGGTTTCCGAGTTCGACCGTCGGTCGGTTTGTGCGAATTCGCGCGACGGAGCCCCGGGACGATTTTTTTTACCGAAATAAATTCGTACGCGTACGCTCGCTCGCGACCGACTTGTCGACCGTTTACGGTCCTTCGACGCTCGTTTATCGCAAATTCCAATCCAAAAGTCGATAAAATACCTCCGTAATTAAGCGTTTAGATTTATAGACGGATTGGGTTTAATGTAACGGTCAAAGACATTCCGTTTATCCGAACGTTACAAACATACGTTTAACGTTTCTCGAATGGTATTTGACGAGCTTAACGGAACGGCGGACTTTTCTCGAAGTGGCCCTCGCGACGTACGACGTACACGAGACACGATGGCGGCGGCGGCGATGAACACCCGCGCGCACGCGAAAACACGGCGCCCGTCCGCTTGTATTGCCGAAACGATTTGCCGCCGTACGGGACGTGCCGAAAAGTCGAAAACTTACCGTTTTGTCCGGCCCGTACACCGTCGTAGAAACGCGTTTTTTCTTTTCGATCGTCCCGTATATACCGACGCGCCCGTAACGGGAACTACCTGTTTACAACGCGATATAACTAATCCGCGTCGTATTCGCGTTTAACGATCACTAACGCGTTATAGACCGTACACATATGTACGCGGCGTATGTATTTACGTTCGCTCGCCGCCGAAACGGAACGAAAATAAAAAAAAAAAAACGAAATATAAATACCTCGGACATTAACCGAACGGATATTGAGGTAGGTGACCCGAGGCCATTTTCGGTCTCTCTGCGGGGTGACTACGCGTTTTCTTTTCGCCATCACATGTCGCGTTTACGGATTGCGTCGCTTTATCGTTTTTGCGGTCGAATCGTAGCGGTTCAATTCACCGTGCGCACGCGCCTACGTGTACACTCCGTTTTATTAACCGGCGGACGTTTTAACGAGAAAGATCGCGGCGAGTCCGTGTTTTCTCCGACGGATTCTTCGAACGATTTCGACTCGGGTAATATTGCGGACGTTTCTTTTTTGTCACCGCGCAATTCAATATTTTCGATAACGGTGAATTTGAAACGGTCTTCTAGCGTGTAAACATAAAAACGTATTTGTGGGACAGTACTACGGCGTTTGTTTTATTTATAGCGTCCAAGCTCTAAATTCACTTTCCATTCGTTTACGATCGATCCGGGTGAACTCGTTTTTACTATAAACGTGATCACGTTCGTGACTGTACGCGAGGCTATATGGTAAACTTTAACTGAACGATTATTACGAACGGCGTGGCTAGACATTAACGAGTTTGAACAAGTAAAAATAATTGTTTCTCGTAACTTTCCGTCGTTGATGACTACGAAGTTATTTCGAAAGTAAAATCGCGTCCGATATTTCGAACGTAATCGAAATGTTCGAACATTTTCGCGCGTTTTCCTCCTCGTTCAATTATCGGGACGAAAATCATGCGTATTACATTCAGCGCAGCTGACGTCAATACTGTTCACGGTACGACGATAAACACGATAATGGCAACAAAATATGTGTTACGATATGATAAATATCGAATATGTATGACAATTGATAATGTTTACGATCGTATTAATTTTGTACGCACATTTTCGATTTTCGAAATAAAAGACTAAAACGTTTCGAACAAAAAAAAAAAAATGTTCGATTAGTCGGTACAGAATTCTAGAAGTAATATATCGAGAAAGGTGTTAAATTTGACGAGGTGCTTGGACTAAATGGTATTGCGATGGGTTCGAATTCGGAATTTAAAACTTTATCCAGTAGAAAACCGTTACGACGTTTCTACGTTTTAAAACGGATTAATAATGAACAATCTAACGCGGTGTGAGGGTGTTTTTATAATACGTATTACGTCGTAAATTACGGAGAGCGGGACGATTACTATGATTAAGTAAGTATCAGTTTTGGGCGACTCGTTTAATTCGTCTTTCACGTTTATGTTTGCCACCACAAACGCGGTGAAGTAAATAGCAGTTATTAGGACACGCGATAATTAACTTTTCAGCTATAATCGTTTCGACGGACCAATCAAATCGAAATCGTAGAAAAAACTTTTACAGTAGTCGGAAAAAGTTTAAAACGGAACTAACGATAATCGTTCGAACTACAATGCGAGTAAGTAGATACGTAAGCGTGTACTTTTATCTTTCTTATTTTTTTTTAAACGTTATTATCGCGTTATTTGTGGCTACGTACGTTACATTTTTTCATATATATTTTTCTTTGTAACGTTTACTCTCACTGCGAACACATTTTAACGTAGAAGTATATCACTAGGTGCACGTTATTATTATTATGTTACCCACGTGTCATTTAAAAATCGAGAGAGTTGGTGGTTAGTTATTATATTACTTTTTTCATCCGGCATTGTCGTCACTATATTATACTTTCTTGACTTAAATAAATTAGTCGGAAAATTTGGTCTTCCGAAAATTTAACACGTCACAAAACCTAAACTACGTAATTGCGTACCCTTCTTAATGAGAATTTCACTTTACGAAGACGTAGTTTACCATTGTTCAATCACGATCTACTACATTTAAATCACAAACCTAGACGGACGGAAACACGAGCGTATGTAAATAAAGAACAAAAGAAAGAAAGTAGTGCTGACCTAGGTAGGCGGTAAATGGTAATTTCAAACAGTTCGGTTTTGAAAAAGTAAACGTTTTTAACGTGGAATGTTAAAAACGTATAAATGTCATTGTTAAAATAATGAGCGCGATATAATTTAGAAATGTATAAGCGCCTATTAAATTAATTGACGTGCGCGTTTTCTATTGTTTTTATTGTTTGTCGAGTTTAAATTAAATTATTAAGTATGTTAACCTAAATTATATTTTATTTATTACGAAAACCTACATTAATTCATTAACGTACTTAACAAAATTGTTTTGTTAAGTACGTCATTCATACGTATTGAACATTTATTTATACGCGCAACGTACCTATAGTAATTAAAATATATTTCAGTACCTACCTTAAATAAAGATATTTATCTCAATAATGCCTATATAGTTTAAGCGCGGGCTGTTTGGTGTGTTGAGCATACCTTGCTCTAATATTTATTTTTTTACTCCCCCTTGATACAAATTCGCCATAATTAACCTACTTGCAATTAATACGAATAACTTTTTCTTAAGGAAAAATTAATTTACAAGTTCGTACGCATATGACTTAGTTATAAAAAGTTATATATTTTTAATTTAAAATATTAAAGCTTAAAATATGATATTTCGTCGACAATTTTGATAAAACTAACTTCGTAACTATACACATTTTTCAAAGTTTATAATAAACATAAAACGTATAAAATATTGTACTACAAATATAATAAAAAACACAATAAACCCTGAAAACGTTATTTTGTTTTGAAATGGTGTAATAATTCGTGTTCTTTTTTACTCTGCTCTAGTTAATATAACTGAATATCAGTAGTTCCATTTTCAAAGTGACTAAAAACAATTTGAAATTATCGTAATTGTAATTTGTATATACTAGTACGATATTTAATTACGTTTACGTAAAAATAAATAAAATTGTTAAACCAATACTTAGTTTTATTAGTTTATAATGTATTTTCGTAGTTAAATATCGCCCTTGAGTCATAATTGTACTCGTACATAATATTATATTTTGAACAAAAACGTTTTTTTTTTTTTTAATTACTGAATATTTCACAAAATGCGCCGAGTTCGCACGATATTATCAAAATAAATTTAATTAGTATATGATAACGTGGGTAGACACCAAAACTCGAAAATTTAAATCTCTACGAGACATCTTGTTTTATCTAAAGTATTATAGATAATTATTCAAGATTTTGATCACTATCTGTGTTTAGTTTTAGTTCACATAGACAGATAGAGGTAGAAGTTTTTAAATTTTTAATTCCTAGGGTAGATTTCTAAAAATAAAACCATATTAGTACGAATAGTAAATATGTACGTAAATTTACGAAATTATAATTATAATAATTGGAAATCTATTGACCTTCGTCGTATTGAACGTCTACTAATTATTATTACACGGCTTTTATAAATTATGCGTTTTCGAAATATGGTCCGAATATCGTAATTAATAAACCGTTATTTGCACGAAATTATTCAATGCACGCGTATTAAATTTGATAAGTAAAATTAACCAAAATACGATATAAAAATTTGACATTATCTCGCACAAGTACTCTGATCTGTCGAAGGATGACCATACACGAAATTATCGATATGTCTTTTATATGATAAAACATAAACCTCGTAAATACTACACGTGTAAACAATGTTGTCACCTATAACGAAGAGCATTTGTTAAAATTAAGATTTTAGAATTTATTCCGTTCAAAAAAAGAAAACCAAATACTAACAACCGTACGGTGTTGTCTAGAAAAAGATAATATAAAGTACAAAATATTGTCGCGAATATTAATTAACGATTTTAATGGACGAAGAAACTTATATTCCGATACTGCCATTGCCCGAAGTACTGCTCTCAAGTTTTTCGAACAATGGGTATACCGTATTTAAAAAAAAAATAAGTACTTGTTTACTCGATTCTTCGAAGTTAACGTTATGAAGCCGGGCGATTAACTTGATGTAACCCGGCATTACAAGACTGGCGCATCAAACAACAAATTATATTGAAAACGATCCGGAATAAAAAAAAACACACTCGGATAATTAAGAGAGAAACTAAACTGGATTTGAATGAGGCTAAAACCTTGGCAATTACGCGCTTGTGGTAAATATTATTTATGCACCGAGCGTTGATATAATTTGATCTAAATTAGGCTTGCGTCGGAGACGCTTACGCGCGATAATTGCGTTAATTATTACTGGGCGGTGACTGTTCGGAAAATTACAATTCGCTTATTAACCACTAATCCAATTACACGCGCGCGACGAAATTGACGTGAACGGAAATACCGAACGCGTTTTATTGTCGTCGCCGTTTTTTAAATTCAATTCGGCCGAAAATGTCCCGGTTGTCGGAAATTCGTTCTACGAAATTAGTCGATCGGCGACGATTCGACTGGAAATACTCGACGCGTCGCGCCTATTTGCTCTCTTCGTAAACGGTACCCGGCCAAGAAGCGAGAACGACGGGAACGGTAATTACGTAAAATCGACACGAATCGCCCCGAATGAGGGTGTTTATTGGTATCGCGCTTTATTGTTTCAGTCTATCGCGTGGACGAGCACGGTATTATTGTATATATATATATAACGTAGTCGCGGCGTCGATCTCTAAAATTGAATTAAGTAGTCGTCGTTAACCTTTTTTTTTTTGCCGTTGCCCGGTCCGTATTCCGATATTGTTCTCGTCGCTACGCACAGACGTGAGGATGTCTCCTCCTCTACTTTCCTTCTTTTATTAGTTTATTGTAAAAATGTCGGTCGAATTAACATTATTCGCCGGTCGTCACAACACAACAACGTTCGAATATAAATACCGCCGCCACCATGTATACCTACAAACATTTATATACAGGGTCAGTGACACTTATTCGGAATTTCGGTTCTCGGAATCGAAACGAACCGTCAAAGTCGGGACCACTACGTGGACAACGTTCGATTATGAATTGTCGTAGTACGTATTATTACGACGGTATTCGTTTGAAACGAAAGTGCCGATTATTTTACCGTCGGCGATCCGTCAATTCTCCACGTTCGGACCGAACGAATCGAGTGTACTACGAACGGACGCCGGAATTTGAACGTAATGCCGGGACGTTCTTCATTCTAGCGTATTGTCGTTTGTTATAAAAACAAATCTTAGCTACGAGTACCCGTATGTCGATCGTGAAATATCGCTATCTTTCGAACGGCGCATGTATATATTCGACCGACCTAAGGCGTGTGTGTACGTTTAACAAGAACAAATATTTTAAACGAATTTTTCTTTTAGCCGTCATAGAAACCTCACCGCACTGAAAGTATCCGTGATATAAGTGAACTCTATATAATAAACGGATGACGTTGCGAAATTCTACAATACGATTTATACACGTCGCGGCGTGTTCAACTTACTTTTATTGTGTATTTTTTTTCTTTTTTTTTTTATCGCTATTGCGATTCGATTTTAAATTTATTATTATTAGTATTTTAATGACTATTCCGACTATCGATTCGGTGAGCGAACCGCACGTACGACATTTGAAACGAGTTTATAGCAACCGCGCATACCGATTCAACGCGTATACAAGTAGGTTTACGTAGTAAAAAATATCGTTTTCGTCAATGGCGCGGGTGATTGGAACCAATAGTGGTTTTTTGTGTTTGTTCAGCACGCGAATCCGATTCGTTCGTTTTATACGAATTTACGCCGCGACACGCTACGCAAATAAATCCGAATATCCGAAGAATGGCGGCGGCGTAACGACACTCGTATTTGGCCCATGATTTCTAGCGAAATAACGATAAAGCGCGATAATGTACGTAGACGAATTTCATAACACGACGCTAATCGGCACGCGTTTTTTTGATTAACGCGACCGTACACCTTTCTACGTTATTCCGCGATTTTGAAAATAATATTTAGGTCGTATCGTAACGCGCCCGTACAGCATTGTTATAGACGTCTCGGTTGTTTACAACGTTAAATTCGCCAGTACTGTTCTAACCGAATTCGTTACACATTCGCGTTATCTTTTAATGTCATCACGATCGTAATCACACGAAAGACAAATGACCTCCTCAATATGTTATTGTACGCGGACTCGAATTACTTATTACCCGCTATGTGGGTGGCGGATGGACGTGGTTACGAACAATGCCGTCGAATTCACTATTTAATACGACGTTATACTCCGAATGAATTTTCCATCCGAGTATATTTTCCGCTACGTTTAATTTAAAACGCCGGAACGTGATAAATACGTAAGCGTATAAAGGCGGTTGGTTGACTCGACCGCCGGAGGAGGAATGCGGGGCGATTAGACGCCCCCGTCCCTCGCGAATTTCGTCTCGCTTCGTAATTTTCTGCCACTAATAATGTCGTAGAAATATCGTAATCAAAAACGTTTGTGTCGACGAAACGATATTTTCGTTTTATTATTCATTCGAAACCGGCAAAAAGGTTTTTCAACAACAATAATAGAGTCGTACAACACGCTGGATGTCGGATGCCATTTCTGCAGGCGAGTCGCGGGAAATCTATGTACGTTGAATAACTACAATAAGACCATTCCGCCGTCACGGTTCCTGACACACGTACTCGGACATTGGCACTGGGTATTTCGGGCCGCCGGTGGCGTAACTTCGAAATGTGGAAACCTATCTTGTCCCCTCTCACCCTACCACCTTACCCTACGCGTATTACTCGAGAATATATTTTTAAATATAGCGTCTTAAATTAACCTACTGTTTCAACAGCGAAGTGGTAAACAAATTATTCGTTCATTTTAGGGTAATTCGCGCGGCGCGCGTTCGTGTACATACAAAACGCACGGGTCACGCGAACGACGAACACAGTCGAATGACGGAACTTCAGCGGGACTGGTTTGTGTTTGGGTAATTCCGTTTCCGATTTAGTCGACGGACCGAATGTTTCGGATGACTATGGGACGCTTATTCGAGCGTTCGGATTGGCGCGCGGACGATTTCGAACCTTTCCGTCCAAAAAAAAAAAAAAAACGTACGCTTCAAGTTCGTTGATATTTTCAAATTTTCATTTACCACCGGGGAATCAATAGACGTTACGATTTTTTTTCATTATCGGACGAATCGCATCTGATCGAGTATCACATACCAGTCAGATTCGGTTACACACGTTATTCGTCCGTTTGCGTTGAACTTAAATCCCGTGGTCCGTTACAACTCGTAAAACGCCGACAAAAAAATTATCCGAAATTACGTCACGATATTCGTATACATTTACTTAATATTCGACGAAAAATGATTTTTTTTCCGTCATTTTTCGAAGGTCGTGTACATGTTTTACTATCTAAGTGTGTATATAATAATAATAATAATAATTATAATAACAATAATAATAATATTAATAATAATTAATAACAATAATAATAACAACAATAATAAAAACAACAATAATAATAATAATAATAATAATAATAATAATAATAATAATAATAATAATAATAATAATAATAATAATAATAAATATTTATAGGAACACGGGGTCGGTGTAAAACACACGTCACTAACGGCGACGTTTGAATTTGACGCAGTAGATAAACTAGTATGCCGGCAACTTTGCCTAAATGCATTTTGGACGATACCGTCTCGTCCGTGGTCGAACAATAATCAACGGCCGCTACTGATAAGCTTTATCAGCCAACGTATTGACAATAGACAAGCGCCAGGCACAGACCATGTCGCAGGAAATATCGATTCGAATTTCGCTGGTGTCCGATTGACTACGCTCCAGGAATTGGAAGTGAGAAAACCGATATTCGCGGATCGCGGCTTAATTCGCCTGTCGTTTTTGTATTAATGGTTATACGGAAACGAAACCAATATGAAAACGCGGTTTTCCACTTTGGACATTATGTGCGTCGTCAACGAATTACAAAAGTAAGTACTTACCATTCGTCTGTTTTCAAACGTAAGTCATCGACGGTCGAGTACATCACGCGGACGTAATATTATCGACGTTGATTTCGGACGACGCGTGTCTGTACCAGTATTGGTTGCGAGCAACCTAAAAACCTTTACATATGTTACAATTTAGTCGTGTATTGGGCTCGTTCGTTTTTAGGCTGGCCAATACGTCCACAGTAAATATTCATGATTTTGTTCTATCCAAAATGAAACGTTGGTAATTACTGATCCGCAACATTTTGTAGTAATTGCGTATTATACGTTACCGTGTCTATATGTATGTATAGATATGCGGTCCTGTAATTATTGAGTCGAATAATACAGAAATAGTGTTTAATATAACGTTCGTTTTCATCGAATATATCAATATCAACTTCCTATTATAAGTAAACAATACGCGATTGTGTTTATATTTGGATACATTAATTGCCTCGATAATTTATGGTTAAATTGACTATGACATTTTAAATATTTTGTTTTAACCAAATTTAACATATTTATGTATCATTATGATATGACACTTTTTATCGTTATGTATGCATCTTGTACATGGCTAATAATATTGTATTCACAAATTTGCAACTCGAACAAAGTATTCAAGAATTAAAAATTCTTAAAGAATGTTATTGGAAGGTTATCGATTCTTTTCAATGATGTTTTTTGTTTAGCGTTTATTGCCCTTATATTATTTGTATTTTGAATATTTTCTAAAAATAATTTTCATTTTAGTACGCAATTACTAATTTAAAAATTGTACTTTACTATTATTATTAAATTTATGTTTATATTTTATATATTCCACTAAGATCACAATTTTTAATGTTACATTTATGAACCACAAAACCCGTGTAATTAAATGTATTGTGTCGACGTTTTTTAGGTATACGAATAAAATATAATTGTTACAATTAATACATAATTTAAAGATCAAATTTATAGCAAATTAAAAATTTTTTTTATTTGTTTTAGATACAAAGGCATGAGGTTACAACGAGTTTATGACATTGATCATAAAACTTATTTATTTAAATTTCAACTTAGCAATGAGAAGTGTGTATTGTTAATGGAATCTGGTATCCGTTTGCATGTAACTAATTATGAATGGACCAAAAATGATGCTCCAAGTAGTTTTAGTATGAAGGTATAATATATTTTTCATGTTTGTATCTTTTGCGAAATTAATTTAATATATATTTATACTGATAAGTAGAATATTACCAAAAAGAAGTTTTATTTATTTTAAATTAATACAAATATTCAGTTATTAAATAAATGTGTAACGGTAAAAAATGGTTTTCACTTTTTTAAAATAATATTGACTGATACTAAGGCTTTAATTTTAACTTACTGTATTATCTATTTACTTTTTTAAA
>JAIPRN010005371.1:0-10897 GCA_025469175.1 Geopemphigus sp. TES_GeoC_2020 | reverse complement strand
CGATCGAAAGTGTTTACACGTGACGCCGTTAGGATTTAACGTCGTTTTCCGTTGGCCAGATAATTTCGGGTACACGGGCCTAATGGCCATCGTAATTGGTGAATTAACTCGAACAACAAGAAACGGGGACGGTAAACGACCATCGGAAACTTATTTGTACCAAAGTCCTGGACAAATAAGTAGTACGTACGTGGCAATCGTTGTACTTTGTGTTCGGAACGGGACGGACGTTTTAAATTCGTCGCGATCTCGTCGTCCCTACACTTTTATAATATACAATACACTCTCATTTACGAAACTGTAAATGTAATATGTGAATTAATTTACCCTTAATCCAAGCGGAAAACGACGCGATAGGAGTTTCACTAAAAATGTCGTTACATAGGAGTTCTGCGATTGCATAATTGTTACGGTATTGGTATTATTTTCGAACGGTCGACGTTCAAGTTTTTAAAAAAAACGTGCATAGGAAAGGGACCTATTTGAAAAACATTATTCTGTTCATACCGATAATTCAATACGAACAAAAGAGTATCACTTTATTCCTATAAATAATTTGCTTTAAGCGTTACATTTTAAACGCTTTTCCATCGTATCGTATTCGAGTGTTATTCGTATATAACCGTAAAAGTTATCCAAATTCGCGAAAACCTTTCTGTCAAAATATGTGGGCGGCGAAAACCGATTCTCGGTGTTTTCGCCACGAACGGGTAAACACAAGTCGTTTACCCGGAAACGTTTTCACGCGCGATTTATCGAACGGCCACCGATCGTAAGAGCGCCTACATTTTGCCGACGTGTCGTTCAATTGTTTACTCCCGTACAGACACGCGATAATCAATAAAAATACGATCAATAAACTATTATAAACCAAAACTCGCAGTTTTTCGCGAGTTGAAAATCGACATTTATAGCATTCAGTTCGGTTGGGGAAGGGGGCGAGGTCGGAATATTAGCTATTTAAGGATTTACACGGGCTTTATCCATCGCACGTTTTTTCAATACTATCACGTACGCGCAAATGCACGTAAAATCTACACGAAACGAATACATCCCGGTCGATAGAGTCGACCAAGTAGAGACGTATTCGCTCGGCGAATAGTCGCAATTTGTTCACCTGCTATCCTGGCTATGACCTCGGGGTCCGTTTGGTTTATAATCCAAAGTAACGGCAACACGTCCTCGACGATTTGTTGTTTTTCGAGCCGGTGCAGTATGATTTCCAGACACGCCAATATGTTTAACACTATTTTCAAATCGTTCGGGTTCGTTTCGTACACCATTTTAAGCTTGGGCAGCACCATTCTTCTTATAGCCGTGTCGTCCATGTATTGCGAAACGTTGGTCACAGCCAACACCGCCGCGCTCTAAGTGAACAAACGTCACGTTTAAATATACATCGTACACGCGGAAATCCAAACGAACGGATATATATATATATACATATATACATATGCGTATGTACGTCCGCGTAAACATTTGTTTTGGTAATAATCAATTTTTAAAATATTCCAATCGTTCAGTTTTACCGGTATAACGTTTGTTGGACGATCGGAATAACACTCGAGAATACTTAAACGCACGAATAATACGTTTATAAGTAATTACATGTTCCGTGTGAATTATGTACGACGATATGTTGTCGTTATTATTTCGAGAACACGACGACGTTTATTCGCAAGTAGCGATAAAATCGCCGCGCTTGAACTAACGAAACTTGTAAGCGTACATACGTCAGTGGAAAACCAATACGTTTTTAGCTTCGTTCAAATTATAATAACAATATTTGAGCACGAGGAACATATGGTTTGTATCGAAGAGGTACGAATTTTTGGTAGATAAATTTATACCGCGTGAGTTATCCCTTTAATTAGCAATTCAAACGATATCCTACGCATAATAATTTTATATTTGTGTGAAACGGTCACGTGTTTTCCATATTTTGAACCTCGGCAGAAAAGTAGGTATGATTTCGTACTTACCTATTCTACATAACATTAATTAAACATTAAACACCACCACTACCACCGCGCGTCTTTCGGCTTTGTTTATCGAACCGATTTCGGTATACTAAACGGGTGTGTGGTTACACGTAAATATTCCAAAAACGTTTCGTTCCGTTTATATTAATGTAGCGCGCGTCATGTAAGATTGGCGGGTTTTAACTTGTTTATTTAGACTCCGAGTAAAATGAAAATAATTTGCGAAGTAAAAAAAAAAAATAACGATTTGGCGTTATTATAAACTATCTTTCGGAACTATTATTGACATTTGGCCGTTTTGAGAATTCGGCGGTTTTGCATTAATACGCAATCAGCAAAACAGTCGAATGGATGTAAAAATAATTACAATTAAAAATAATAATAAAACAATTTACAGTTTCGTATAACGTTTAAAGAATCGTTTGAAAAGTTATCACAAATAAATAATTTCTTTCGTTGATCAATTATTTTAATTATTTATAGTTAAGAGTAACAAACAGTTATAGTTATTATATACTATATATATAAAAAATTATAATAATCATATTAAACAGTCTGTGAACGTGCATAATTCGTAGGTGTTAATATAATTTCATAAGAAATTATCGAGTAGTTCACGATTAAAATAAAAATGAAATATTAATAAACGAACTGTTTTAATTATAAAAAAGACGTCGACAACCGAAATGGGAAATATAGTTTGTAAGAATAATTTACTCTAATTTAAGTTCGAAGAATATACGTAATGAAAAATATAACGTAATTTTACTTTTAAAAATCGTTACTACCTGTTAAATTAAAAATTTGTTACGATAAATTAATGGGGGATTTTTTTAAAAATTTTTTTCGGAAAATGGAAAATATATTTTTAGTTTCGTAGTTGTAAAAAACGTGACATCTGTCTTTACCAACGTAAAGTTTTTTTTACGAATTGACTATAATTTAATATTAATTAACAAGAATTATCTGCTTCAAGTTATACAAATAGGTCAAATCGGATGGGCAAAAAAATTACATTTTTATCCTTAAAAGTTTTTATATAAACAAACGGACGGATAACGTTTAAATAATACGTTATATATTTTTTGAACGATCGACCGAGAAACAAAACGTATTTTCTATTATTATCAATCGGGGTCGTTGTTCAAAAAAAATGTAATACGATATTATCGACGTTCGTAATTTTAATATCAACACGATATTAAATTACACAATTTGTTTTGTCGAGTCAATATTTACGTATTCGGAACGAACGTCGATTATGGCTGATCTCGAGTAATTTTATTAATAATAATTCGATTTTAATTATTTAAGAAAAGTCCGTTTACCGGCGTTTTGATTAATTATCGTCTCTCCGACGGCCCTTTAACTCTTCAGTCAAATATTACTTCACCGGCGAATACCGGGTAAGGGATAAATACGTTTTGAATAATATTTACGGTACAAATAGCAAAAAGGCGCTTAAAAAAACCGAAAGCGTGCATAATAGAAATTAGAAATTCCGCGTAGAACTTCGTACTTCGGAAAATAAGAAACGCCTCTCGTCGTGCAAATTAATTTATGAAAAATGTTTTCGCAACAAGCGGGGTGGGCGGCAATCGCTCTTGGCGTCCCCTCCCCTGTTCTTCGGATCTTAGATGTCACATACTCGGGTAGCATTTCGAATACTTTTCGAACATTTTTTCTCGCGCGTATAATTAACGGACAACGACGTAATTGCTTAAATAAACGCGACGGGCGTGTTTAGCGTTCGAAATTTGGGAATAAATATTGACTTTTCGTCGGGCCGACTTTTGATGAGCGCACGACCGCCAACGCGTTATTACTACGTTGGTTTGCGATAAAATTCCGGGATATTCGATCGCGCGAAACCTTCGACGAAATACTTCAAGTACCGTTCTCCATAAACTATGGAATATTTGCGTCCTTAGACAACCCTTCCCCCCCAATTTCCGTTACCCGAGTTGTAACGAACGAGTTAATCGATAGGGGCGCGTTTTCATTCTCGACACGCGCGCGATCGATAATATCGTGGACGACTAAACGAGCGCACGAAACTACTGTAGTTCTATTATTAGATATCGCGCGAATTAATCGTCTAATTGACGTCATTATGTAATTACGTCGCGCCGACGACGACGACACGAGCGCGAATTCAATACAATATTTCGTGTATCACGCGATTGTTTGTTCGGCCTGTGGATTAATAACGGATTGAAGCGTATGTACTATAACGGGTATACACACGCATACACGGGTACTTGTCGGTCGTTGTCGAAGATTGCGCCGAGGCGTTTGCAAAATCGTGCGGGCCCGACGGCGTAGAACGAATGACAAATTCCCGAACACGTCGTTGGAGATAATCGCGATAATAGACGAACGGCGTTATTTATCGTACGTACGCGCGTGTATTTCGGTCACGCGTCATTTCGTTCGCGATACAGGCGGCAATTATCGTAATCCCCGCGCGCGTACGTTCCAAACTAATTCGAACGTTATCGTCTAACACAGCGCGGGCGACGGACGCGCACCGAACGGAAGAACTTCCTTAAGAACGACGTAACCACGGGCGATTTACGCGTCACGTTCGTTTTTCGTTCGGAAACAATGCCGAAGGTGTACCGTCCGTATATTCGTACGTTCCCCTCGGTTCGGTGGTACCGCGTGGTTCGTCCAAAAATTCCGAGACACGATTTTCGTTCACGAAATGAATATCGCGTTTTAACGTCAGCTACGAAAATTATTCGCGAAATAACCAAAAAAAAAAAAAACAATAGTAACTCCCCCGTAAATGGGCGCGATTTTTCGTACTTAATTCCCAATTTGTTACCACGAAAACGTGTCGTATGTCGAACAATATTGTTTTATTATACCGATATCTAACCGTGGTATAAATTAATTTCGTCTCGAGTTACCGCGTTATTATTTCGTTGTTGTCCGCGGATCATATTTTTACCCGCTAACACTCGACACTGCGCGATCAATATATACGTATTTATCGCGATAAATAATTTCGAAATACAAATTACTTTAGGGACGAAAAAATGGAGCGGCGAACACGATATTTCTCCAAACGTATCATTTCACACAACACAAACACGACACAATGTTCGTTATTGTCGTTCGCTGTTAACGACGGTATTTCGCGTACCCGTACGATATTCCCGAGATCGTTCGGCAAACGAAACGTCGTTACGCAACGATTGCCGGCACCAGAATATCGTTTCAAGCGTACGCGTCACATTCGTCGATACGGTTTCAGAACGTTTTTCTTGTCGACGTTACGGTCGACCGGGGGAGAAGGGGAGGGACGAAAGTAAAGAAAGAAATAGGTTTTCCGTTCGTTTGTCGAGCATATCAACGATGACGACAAATCCGGCGGTTTAGACAGGGCCGCGTGTGCGTCGTTCACGCTGTCACGGACCAATTACGCGATTAGGTGGCGCGTTTTTACCGATATTGTTTAACCGGTAAACCGTGTGTGGGAGAGGAATGAGAATATCGTTTACGGTCGTACCCTCGCCCGTTGACAGGCGATCGTCGGTGGTTAGATTACGCCGACAGGTGTACGACGCGCCGAATTGGACGTGATGAATACGTTTAAAAAAAAACACGCGCGCACACACGGAGAAATAAAACGGTTTCCGTTTTAGTTAAGTGTACGAGCGTATCGTAATAATACGGTTTCGTAAATGTACGCGAGACAAAACGCTTTCTATTTTCGTATTCGTAGTTGGAAAAGGTCAAACCGAGTGACGTTCGAGACCCGTAGTCGTGGAACAAACTAATTAGCAATTGACTACCGTTTCGTATTTTATGGGAACAACGACGAACGTTTCTATACGTACACGCCGAGTGAAACAATGCAACGAGACCTTTAATTGTTCGGTTTACGCGCGCGTGCCGGGCGCGAAAGTGTTTTTATATTCGGTTTTTTCGTTTTAATATTTTCATTATTGTATCGTCGCCGAGTTCGTTACTATTATTATTTTACAAAACGTCGATTTTAAGCGCCCCGTATTTCAAACGTAAACGAACGGAAAGTAAAACAAATAAGCGTTTAGACGTTGCTCGTTCGCGCGTACGATTTTCTCACAATAAAATAATCACGATCCGTTTCGTGATAACCCGGAGCGGCGCCTATCGCGAAACTCGAAAGTCCCGGGCATCGTTCGGGAGCGTACGTCCCCGTCGCGTAACTCGTATACACGCGCGCGTGTCTTGTAAATGTTTCGCCGCCGACGCGACGGACGGACGATAATAGACCGTCGGCACTTTTCGCCCTTTCGGAACGCCGTTACCACGCGAATTTGTTTGCGCGACGGTGCACGAGTAACTGAATGGGATGGATGGCGTAGGGTGACTGGGCGAGAAACGGAACGCGGGGCATTTGGTTTTCTAATATCGCTTGTGCCCTTCGTATCCCCGTCGTCCGGTACGTTTCGTGTCCGACAACGGCGCGTTAAACGTTCGTTTTTAATTACGCAATATCCGTTATTCGGTCGTCTGGCCGCCTGTCCGTTCGGTGTTGTCGACTTTCACCGCTACGGTTTTCAGCTAGCCGACGGACACTCGAAATCGCCGCGTACCGTGTGTATACGCGATCGATGTTCGGTGTCCGCGATTTCGTAACGGCGACGGACGACGGACGCGACGGTCAGTTGTCTCCGCCGCGTGTTAAGCCAAGTATTATTCGGCCTCGGGTAATGTCGGCGAATTCGGTCGGACGGTCCCGAAACAAATACTACCGGGTTAATTCGTCGGTCCCTCGGTCACGATCGACTCGCGCACCCCCGCCCGCCCCTTTCCGTGGGGGAGGACATTTTCGTTACCGTACGTCTGCGCGAGTCCATTAACCGCTACGTCGTCGTCGACACACAATTTCGCGTTGGTCGATCGTACTGAATTTGTTCGTCCAAAAGGTAAGTTTTTCGCTCGACCGACGGCGAGCTTTCAAAAGGAAAACGCCGAGACAAAAACTAATCAGAGTTTTAAAGATGGCAAGTTGAATATCCGCGTGTGTAACGTCACGTTTTATTTATTCATCCGGCGCGCGTACGGAACGAAAAATCCAATCTCTCGCGCACACGGCGAACTTATTTAATAATACGCGCTAAGGTAGGTTAATCTAACGCACGTTTAAAACGAACTATACGAACGCACGTCGCTTTAAGCATAATATCGAGTTACTTTGGTATATTGGCCGGTGGAACGTTTGACGTTTTACGCTCACGTAATACAACGGTTGGTTTAAAAATGTCGACGGGTACGTTGGAATTAACCGAATATAGTACGCGCGATTCGGACGAGAACTATCCGGGCGACGTAAAATCGTTCGCGAAGATTTTTCTCGTTCATAAATATACGAAATAGCTTATTTAAAATTACGAATATCCGGCGTTTGTGAATCGAATTTCTCGTCACATTCCCTTTCGATGTTTTCGCTGGAAATAGCGTCCCGGTTAGACGATATTTTAATTAAGCTTTTGTTTCCCGCGACGTAATTTGTTTCAATTTGACGCCGTAATTCGTGGACGACCGATTTAGGAATTTCCTTTGTTTTCTTTGCTTCGGAAAAGACGCCTAGTGAAATTACTATCGTACAACTCGCCGTTCGATAAACGTTTAGTATGTTTACATTTGAAGCGACTTTGAACGTCCGTCTTCGTGACCAAAACCGAAATACGGAGAACTCGACGCCAAAATTGTAACGAATTCTATTCGGCAAGCGCGGTTTTTAAGAAATTATATACTATTAGAGTGTAGTCGGCGAAAGGACGTCCGAAAAGACGATTTCACGATCATATTTCCCAAATACGCGCGACGAAACCGAGTAAATAAGGTTTTTTTTTTTATCGAACCGAACGAAATGAATTTCCGAACTCTGTCTAGTCTTTCCGTTCGTACCGGTATACGTCAAGTTCAATAAGGCTACAACGCGAGATTTTAATTAGTCGCGCTAATTAAACGTCCGTCTTACGGCCGCGTCGTGTGACGCTAAAAGACGAAAATAGATTGTCGATCAAATATCGCGACCGTCCGTAGTGCTACTTTTTGTTTCTTCGTTTCGAGATTATAATTTTCGATGGTAAACCGAAATGAAAAACTACCGTAGCCTACGATGCCGTTTTAAACTCGACGAGAACGGACGAAAAATAGAACGAATAATTTCACGTAACGGACGAAATACTCGTTATTAATTCGTACTCGACATTTTATTAAACAACCGGCGGTAAATTCGGTAGTATTTTCGTACGCGCTGGCCGGTGGGAAACGCGACGAATGTTCCGCAATCGCCTTATTGTAGTCCTAATTATCGTCGATTCGGTTCGTTTCGTGCGAAATCGGAAATTAGACCGATAATTTGGTTTCAAATCAAATACGGCGGGTGTTTCGTAATTACGGAATTTCGAATTCGACGTCGAACGTTCGCGTCGTATTACGATAATTCGCGATTTATGACGAAAAACACGAAAAACGACTTCGCACGACGGCAGGCGTAAAACCGCAATGTCGTCGCGACGGCCAACATGGACGCGTCGTACCGCTCGCGTCACCATATCCGTCGGCACGTTCGGCGGCGCCTCAAAGCGAAATACTACACGCGGAACGAGTGGCGGTGGTGCCACCCGACCGTGTCTCCGTTTTAGTTCCGTCACATAATTACTACGGGCGACTCGGAAACGATTCGGTTATATATATATACCGCCGCAATATTTCGTCCACGCTGTCTCCTAAGGTTCGTTTATTCTCATAAATAATAACGCGAGAGCTATACAACTATCCTATAATAATATAATATACGCGTATTTATATACATATCGTTATCGTTATAATTTATGTACGGAATAATTTTAAACGACCGACCTGCACTTCTATGTCGGAGAAATCGAACGCGGTGTACAGCAGGGGCAACACTTCTTTTCTGATGTCGTTTCTCGGCGTTTTTTCCAGTATCACGTGCAGGTTTTCCAACAGTATTACTTGCACGGGCACGTGTTTGGGCCCGTTGAATATTTTGCTGAAAAACAACAACGGCGCGCGTTTATTCGACCTCCGATTCGGTCGTAATAATAGTAATAATAGCTATGCCGTCGGTAACAACAACGCGCCGTACGGTTCGCGGTTGCCCGCGTTACCCCGCGCACGATACTTACCTCATGGCGGGCAACATCAGCGTTTCGTAGTCCTCGAGTGTGGACTCTTGTATCAAGAATATCACCGGATGCAGGACGGCGGCGGAGACGTCGGACTTCAACATTTCGTGTTGTAAAAACGGCCAGACCCTTTGGTACCAGATTTTCTGTAAACGCGAAATACGTTTAGGCGACGGACGGTAACGTAAAAGGCGAACGGTTATCATTCGCGAGAACCGAATAGGAAAGCCGTTCTCGAACGAGGTATCGGTAATTTACAGGGCGCGTTCGCGATCGACGAATCCGATTTAGGGGCGGGCGTCGAGTGTTTTTACGCGATTTCAACGACAACGCGATCCGAATTACGGTCCTTTTCCGACAATCACTGTTTCGGCCGTAAATCGTTCGTCGACGGACCGCGGCGTTCTCCAGCCGTTTGTCTTCCCGTTCGCGTCAATATTTTAGTCCTACCCCGGGGCACGTGTCGTCGTACACGGTGACCGTTGTTCCGCTGGTTACGCGGCCGATAATATGGATAGCGTATAACGGTCGGCGAACGGACCGGGGCGGCAAAAGCTCCGAATGCCGACGAACGGTACGAAGAAAACGTGTCCGCGGGACGGCCGTTCACGTTCGTTGTCCGAAAAAGCGAACCGTTTGTATGTCGCGTGACGCGGCGTTATTTTAGATAATTATCGACGCGATTCCGACGGACGGACGACGGGCCGGGAGGATAAATGTCCGGCGGCCGAACGTTTCGCGGAGCGCGAGCCGACCGAAACGCGTGAACGACAATAGCCGAAATAAACGTCGGCGACCGCGCGATTAATCTATCGATCATTTGACCGGGAGTGTCCCGGAGGTGTAACAATAGACAGCGGCGTATTTACGAGGTTTCCCCCCTCCCCAGAGAATGTTCGAAAATCTGGAATAAATAAACACGCCGATAATATAATTGTAAGTAGTCGGTTTATTTTGTAAACGACAACGAAAAAAACGTAATATTTTGTAAGTATTTCTTCGATTTCGTTAATTTAGTTTTATGTAAAATTGTTTATGAAAATTCCGATAAAACTCGTGTACGATACTATGGGCGTTTTAAAATTATTTCATTATTATGACAGGGGATGTCGTAATAATATTTACAAACATTATTATTTTTGGGGGGGGGGGCCCAAAAACAAATGTTTGTAAATACGACACCGACGATAGACAATACTCGTTCGGATCTCGTTTCGGTTTTTTTAAATAATTGTGGACGATTGCGGAACGCGGTTGGGCCATTAGACGTTATCGTCGAAAAAGCCGTCGGATCTCAGCGATCTCGGGCACGAGCTCACCGACAGGACGCCGCGCGGCCGTATAAATAAAACGGCCCAACGCGGTCGTGGCGACTTCTATTTGGAAGCTCCGGCGCGAGGGCTGCGCCGCGGTGTACGTACATAATTTCCTAAAGCGACGATAAATTATTGGCTTTTCAAGACTGTTCCGAGCGGAACGCGACCCCGGGCCGGTCTCGCTTTATCGTTTCTCGGCGGTTTTCCCGTTTTATCGTCGTTCTCCCCCTCCTCCCAACGTTCCCCACGGCAAACGGCGTTTTCGATACACCGCCGGAGAATTTTACGAAAGTTTCGCTTCTGCCGACAGCGCCGACACGATCGATAGTCGATTGCGTTTAAACCGGCCGAGTAACGCGTCGTTTCGAATCCGAATAATCGTTTAAGGCGCGCGGTCCAAAAAACCGTCCGTTTCGTAGCGCCTAACGAAAACCTCGATCGC